>CM038645.1:29000850-29040850 GCA_021554675.1 Leuciscus idus | reverse complement strand
CGCTTCTCAAAAACATGGATCTGGAAAACCATTGTTCACAGCGTCTAAATAAACAGTGAGAAGTTTACCTCAGGTGTCCAGCGCTCGTTCCCACAACACTGTCTTGCTTCCTCTGAAGTCGCGGTGGAAAGACTAGGTGTTGTCTTACTCCACTAAATTGACTACGTCAGATAAATTCTCTGTTAGATTATTAGATCGATTGTACTAGCTTGACTGGAGATGGCATGCTGAGGACATCTGTAATGCAGCAGGAACAGCAAAAACATGTTCATGACGTTCTACACACAAACCACAGCGCGCGAGCTTAGAAGAAACAGACCGTTAGCGTTCGCTGGTGTGGAGGCAAATATAGTTCTAGTCTTGGTGTGAACGGCCCTCAAAAAGAGAAGTTTTAAAGAAAAATGTCAGAGGATTTGGATATAAGAGAAGAGGATCGGGTCAGAGGTCACCCTACCGCTAGAACTCGACTCAAACCCACCGCTTCTCTTCAGGAGGCCTTTATTAACCCGCTGGAGGCGTATGGATTACTTTTATGATGGATGGATGTGCTTTTTGGAGCTTAAAAAACACAGGCACTATTTAATGCCATTACAAAGCTTGGAAGAGCCAGGATATCATTTAATATAACTCTGTGTTCGTATGAAAGAGGAAAGTCATAGACAGTTCATACACCTTAGGATGGCTTGAGGAATAATTAGGGCCCGAGCACCGATGGTGAGAGGACCCTATTGTTTTTGCTCCGTTTATTATTATTATTATTATTATTATTATTATTCCGCTTCTTCTTCTCCAAAGTGAATCGCTTTTTTGAGGGCCTAAACATGCTCAAACTCATGAAACTTTGCACGGGCTTCAGAAGTGGTGAAAATGTACGTGTGATATTTTGGGGATATTTAATTTAATTTTATCAATCAATAAATTCCACTTGAAACAAACCTTGTTGTACTATTTTAATTTAATACTGTGAAGCTGCTTTGATACAATCTGTATTGTGAAAAGCGCTATACAAATATACTTGACTTGACTTGACTTGATATGGGTTTCAGAATTGTGTGGGGCAAAATGGCTCAATTATTGCCCCTACATTTTGCCCCGGCTCTACATTTCACGTACAGGTATGAAAATCGGTACATACATGTAATGACCCAATACCTACAAAAAAGTATCTTGGAGCGTAGCCCTAAACACTACAGGAAGTCAGCTATTTTGAACTTTCTCTCAGATTTTGTGCAGTTTTTGCCATTTCCAGACGTTGTACTTTAACGAACTCCTCCTACAGTTTTGATCTGATCCTCTTCAAATTTGGTGTGTATTCTTAAGGCCTTTGTGACGTTAAATTGCGAAAATCTTTCGACGAGTTTTCGTCGAAGGGTGTGCCCTCGGTGGCCTGACAAACGTTCACCCAAGGGCCCTTTTCATCGCTGCTTGCAGCTTTAATTTGCATTATTACTTTAAAGGGGTTGTTGATTATGATTTGACTTTTCTAACTTTAGTTAGTGTGTAATGTTGCTGTTTGAGCATAAACAACATCTGCAAAGTTACGACGCTCAAAGTTCAGAGCAAAGGGAGATATTTGCTTTTACAGAAATAGCTTTTTAAGGACTACAACAAACGGCTGGTAGAGACTACACAAGCTTCTTCACGGGTTAGTGACATCACCAACCCTAGAATTTACATAAACCCCGCCCCCTGAACACGATTTATAGATGATCAAGACAGAATATGCTAATCAATGACTAGAAGATAACTACACATAAGCTACATACATTAATCAACTAACCATTCAGAAATGTCCTGTTGCTTCTACATGTTGTCACTTCTTCTTGAGTCTCTCCATCATTGTCTGACTCCGGTTTGAACATAAAGGCTAAAAGTTTTTGAATTGTTCAGTGCATGTCTGTGTGAGGTAAAAGGACATGAGCTGTTGAAGCTCCACCCCCTGTGCCGGGAGCAGCAGCTCATTTGCATTTAAAGGAACAAACACAAAACTGTGTTTTTGCTCACCCTCAAAAAGTGACAACTTTAACATGCTATATAAAAATATATGTGGGGTATTAGGGCTCGAATTTCGGCGCGGGATTGCGGGTATTGCGCATCATTTTTATCATTCCCGCAGGTCTCCCACTTATAATGCGGGAAATTCCCGCAAACATTGATTCACTTTAGCATGTAGGTTGTATTGGTAAATTATTTCACACAGATTATAAAATCAAATCAGTCATTTTAAAACTGTCTGCGAGACGCAATTTCACAAACAGCGCGAGTGATTCAGCGGTGCTGCGTCTTCTGTCTGTCGTCTCTCAAAATGGGTTGAACAAGGTAATCGTTAAACGCGCTGCAGGCGGCGATAATACACTCTCGCGTTTCGGGAGTCGGGATAGATGGAATTGTCACTTGCAGAATCGGGCCAGCATTGCATCACGAGTAACTAAAGTTTACCATTTGCACGTCTTTTTAAGTCTTACCAGTTTAAACATTTACACGATTTTAAACTATTCGGTCCTTGCGCGCTGTCTGAGAGATGTTTCTCTGCACACATACATAGAGTAAAGCCGCCTCACAAACAGCTTGCGGGTAACACAAGTTATTTTTCATGGATTATATTGCTTTAACAGTCAAAAACATGCAAAAATTATGTCAATTTTCAGTCTTGGTGAGTATCCTCTAAACACAGTCGGTTATGTCTTAAGCATAAATCGAACGTGACCGTATAATGAACACAGGACCCGTGCACGAGCTCTTAAAGGGACAGCAGACATATGTGTCTGTCATTAATTTGGTTGTCAAAACAACAAAACATAGCTTTCATTTTAAGGAATCAGGATTAATAGCCTATGTATTTAATTTAGTCAGGACTAAAATACTACCCAGTGTTATTTTACATTTGATTACTTTATTCAGTCTCTGGAGTATTTCTGAATAGTAGTGTTAGACCTAAGCAAAAACTTTTCTCTTTATTTCTATTTATTGGTATCTTTATTCTGTTGTATATATTTTTGCTACTTTTTTCAATTTAATTCAAAGATTGAAATCAAGCTTCCTTGTGTTGTGTAAATTCTTAAGAACAAAATTACCCCATTGTAAAAATGCAATGAGTGAGCATACATTTAGGCGAGATACATGTAATTTAAAAAAAAAGTCTAAACTCCCCCCTCAAATTAAAAATCCCCCCCCATAAGAATCACCTAAGGGGGGATTTCCCCCCCATTTTCCAAAATGAAATTCAGGCCCTGGGTATTTTGAGCTAAAACTTCACACACACACTCTGGGGACATCAGAGACTTATTTTACATCTTGTGAAGAGGGCATTATACCACCCATTTAATGCTAGCCGTTTAAGCACTAGTAATGGTGATGCTCGTCTTGGCAAACACTAGTAATAAAAACCCTGAGGGTCGTTACCTATATATATATATATATATATATATTTTTTTTTTTTTTTTTTTTTCATCAAGCTGGGTCACTTCCAGTCCTCTGCTTCCACAAACACACATCAGTGATGGTGAGGTTATCTGTGTGTTCTGAGCAGGTCAGTGAGTGGAGAACACTGCCCGTACCCAAAGCAATAAATGAAGTTAATATTTAATCGTGTCTGCTGTGAGGAAACCTGTGAACGTTAGCGTTGGTTTGTCTGGTTCTCGCTGCAGATAAACACTGGATCGCATGTTTCCATGATCAGGTCTCTCCAGGTTAATTATCTTTCCCCAGAGCCTCCTGCACCTCCTCTTCTTCTGCTCCTCATTTACCTGAAGGGTTCAGGTGGTGTTGTTCACTTCACCTCCCCCTCAGCCCTAACGTCTGATTACCCAGCATTCCTGACTCACGCATAATCACCGACATTTCCAGCACACACACACACACACACACACACACACACTGAGTCAACAAACTTCATCCACAACAAACTATTCAGAGACAACGGATCCCCATCAACTGTTGTGTTTTATTAGCATCACCTTTAAAACATGATGCAGCACTATTACTTATTAACTCCTAACTGGGTGAATTTAAGTTTTAATTGATTTTTTCCCTCACAATCCTTCATTAAACAGACTTGTATGTTGTCCTTTATCCTCTGGTGTGTTGGTCAAAAAAAAAAAAAAACTTCTATAAAAATATAAAAATGTTATTAGGGCCCGAGCACCGATGGTGAGAGGACCCTATTGTTCTTGCTCCGCTGCTTCTTCTTCTTCTTCTTCTTCAAAGTGAATCGCTTTTTTAAAGGGCCTAAACATGCTCGAAAACTCATGAAACTTTGCACGGGCTTCAGAAGTGGTGAAAATGTACGTGTGATATGGGTTTCAGAATTGTGTGGGGCAAAATGGCTCAATTATTGCCCCTTTATTTTGCCCCAGCTCTACATTTCACGTACAGGTATGAAAATTGGTACATATATGTAATGACCCAATAGCTACAAAAAAGTCTCTTGGAGCGTAGCCCTAAACACCACAGGAAGTCAGCTATTTTGAACAACTTCTCAGATTTTGTGCAGTTTTTGCCATTTCCAGTTGTACTTTAACGAACTCCTCCTACAGTTTTGATCTGATCCTCTTTAAATTTGGTGAGTGTATTCTTAAGGCCTTTGTGACGTTAAATTGCGAAGATCTTGAGTTTTCGTCGAAGGATGTGCCCTCGGCGGCCTGACATGTAGATGTGCAATCCCAATTTCAGCCTCTGGGTGATATATGCATGATCATATAAGTTCAATATTAATGTTGCTTGCCGTTCCGATGTTGCTAGGCAACCACAGACAGCCTGCAGTAACTCAGGCGTACAATGTCCAATCTGCCCCAAACTTCACATGTTTGATAAGAGTCCTGTCCTGAACACATGACCATGCTAGGGTTGCCACCTTTGATTTGTTAAAAACCGGGACACTCAGATGAATTTTTTTCATAAACGTTGCGATAGCTAGATTTTTGCGTTAGCTTAATGCAAAACTCTGGTGCTTCTTTGTTTTTGCATGATTTTCCAGCGCAGTTTTTCCTTCATATTTAACTGAAATTTGGCAGGACACAAAATACAAGTAGCGGAGAACGGGTCTCATTGGGTGGGCCTTACCCATTCAGAAAAGTTTTTTATTTTCGCCCTGTCTGAGTTGTAGGTTGTAAATCGTTTTTTCTTTGACTTTGGTGGCTCATCCGATTTTGTTGTGTTATCCTCCTCGTCCGTCTCTCCCCCCATTTCACAAAACTGAGTAAATAGAAAGTTTTAAAAAAGCTAGCAACTGAACTCACACTGTTTCATCCTGGATGTGTGTGGATGCGTGCGACTGACCGACAGCGCAGGCAGTTGCTAGGAGATAGGCGATAAGTTGAGCTTCCAATCAAATAAAAGTAAACGCCTGGCATTGGCCAATCCACTGTTTTACCCGTTTACGGACACAGGATTGGATGTACACAACCATGAAGAAAACACAGTAACAGTAGAAGGAAATGAAGGAGAAGGAAATTTGAAACCAGGAAATTCTACTTTAGAAGAACATTTTCACAAAAAAACGGGACAATTCGTGTCCCGGGAAAGAATATAAATTTTCCGGGACTGTCGCTCAAAAAAGAGAACAATCCCTGGAAAACCGGGACGGGTGGCAACGCTAGACCATGCTCATATTCGGTTATAGTAATAGCGCCACCTGCTGGTAGCAGGAAGTGTGGCAAATACAAATTACTTTAACATAGTCCTCCTATATTTACATACTGCCCACTGTGCTCTGTTTCCCTAAAGGCGCCGGCTGGCGGTGACACGGGTGCGAGGGCCCTTTTCATCGCTGCTTGCAGCTTTAATTTGTATTTAATATTTTGTATTTTTAGGGGATTTTATGGTACTAAATTATATTTATGCAGTAGTTATAATCCATTTATTCACTTTTCGAGCAAAAAATTTAATTAAATCATGGACATGATTCATAATCATCCTGAAAAATATAGACACACTTGTGTTGTGTTCACGGTCAAAAATGAGCGCATTGGAAATTAATGGGATATGAATTTAATCTAGAGGAAACTTTTGGTACTGTGGCCAAACAACATCTCACTGAAAACTCAAATTCTGAACACAGCTTGTTTAGAATAATCACTTGGATTTATTATATCAGAAACAGTTTTTTTTGTGGATTTTTCATAACAGTAAATGTAAAATTCAGTAACTTTTTTTTTTTTAAAGTTCACTTTTTAAAATGTATTCACTTCAGAGCCTGTGCTCTCAGGTCTTCAAGACTTACCTCAGTTTAAGATGGACGTTTCATTTTCAGCTCTATGCTCAAAAAGTGAATAAATGGAATAACTACTGCAGAAATATAAGTTAATAGCATTAAATCCCCTAAAAATACAAAATATTAAATAAAAAACATGATCAAAATATAATATAGTACATTTATTTCATTGAAACTATAATAAAAAAAAAATAGGTCATTTTGACCGCCACACGAAGAGCACCAGCGGGTTAAACATGCCAGAGCCCACATGAGAATATTGCTTCAGAATACAGTATATTTCCAACATCGTAAATCCTATTTTTTCCAGACAATCAACTTTTGTACTGACTGATCTACTGAAGCACGACAAGGCTTAATGTCGAACCCTGATAGTGAATGAATGAATAAATACTATGGTAAATGCGAATGATTACCTGCCACTAACCAACTGTGTGATTAGCATTAGTGTAATAAATAATTTGAATTTACTGTGGAATGCAAAAAAAATTAAATAATAATAATTGTTCACTTGGCACAGTAAATAAATATTATGATAAATGCAAATAATCACATGCAACTAACCAACTGCATAATTAGCATAGTGAAATAAATACATGCATTTCAAATGAAGAGTAATGAGTTGTTAAATTGGTCCAGTCAAACTCCAGTATTTCAGCACACTTGGACACTTGACTGATGTTTATGGTCTATCTATGAAACATGTGACATGTCCTCATCCTAACCCAAACAGTGAAAGTAAATGCATTAAATACAGGTTTCACTCGTGAGAAGTTCATCAACAGCCGTGTGTTTTGCACAGTAAATTAATGACCATCTCAGACAACTAAAAAGGAAATTCTCCACCTCAGACTTTTATGATGTTAATAATCTTGTGTAGTGTCCACACAGCTCCTGATGTCCGCTGTAAAGCCCCGGCTGACGTGTATTGTGTGTCCTAACCCCACCTGCTCCCTGTGGTGGTGAATAAACAGGCACCTGTCTGAACACCCCCCAGCTGACTTCACCTCCGCTCATTCATGCGCTCCCCTGTGGCCCACTTAACCCACAGCAAACGCACACTCGCTGCTGAAGGGGAACAAAGGCCCAACGCTGCCTCTCCCCCCACGAGTCAGGGGTCAAATGTGCCTTTAGACCACCGTATACGTATATATTGCCTTATTTGTGATGATAACATGCATATCCCGGGCTTTTAATCTCCATTAGGTGCATTAGGAGGCGTCTTTTACTTTGAATTTGTGTTTATGCTATTGTTGTATCATTTGGTTTATGTATCATTACACTTTATTTTAAGGTGTCATTAATACAGTGTAATTATATATTTAAGTGCTGAGTAATAATAATTAACTACATGTACTTACTATAGGGTTAGTGTAGGATTAGGGTTTGTTTGAGGGTTAATTGCATGTAATTATGCATAATTTACTGTTATTACTACAGTAAGTACATGTAACATATGTAACAAGGAAATTGTGCAACACCATTTTTTTGTCAAAAACATTATGAATGCATGCAAAACAAGAGAGAACCATAGTATAATATTGCTTTGTAAAATACCTGTAAAAAAAAAAACTGTAACTGTAGTTTGCCTTTTTTTGCCAAATATTTTAGTCAGATAAACACCTTGAGTAAGTTTAGTGTTTAGTTTTTCCCTGATTTTTTTGCTGGTTTAATTGAGCTTGTAGGGTCATTAACAACAGCTGGACTGGACACCACTGTATAGAGTCACATTCACACAGCTACAACTCTTCAGAAGACAACATTACCATTAATAAACTCTCGAGACTTATACTGGAGTCGGCTACTGAAAAACCGCAGCAACTGAGCATGAAGCAAATGTACAGAATACAGTAACAATCGAAGCGATCTCAGTAGCGGATGTATATTTAGCACTGCCAGGGCTGGTTTAGATTAAACACACACTATAATAAAGCTAAAATAAAGTAGAGTTGATTAGTCTTGATTTAAAACCTGTAGATTTCCCCCGAGCTGCATGCGCCCACACACTCATGAGCCGTGAGCCTCAATGGGTTTCGCTTGAGATGAAATGGAAATGAATAATTTACTCAATCAGTATCTCTTAAAGCGATTGGAAAGCAACCGGATACTGTGGACAGGTGGCACTGCCCCGGCTCAACTCCACACCTGACCGTAGAGAAGTGGTAACGTGAGCTGATAACTGGGGGTTTCTGACATCATGTCCTCTTGGTTTGGCATTAACGGGCTATAGGTGGGGGGTGGATTGGGGTGGGGGTGGGGGGGGTACGACAGAAAATAACACCTAAAGAAACACCTGGAATAACATGATCGACTTCATCAGTTGGATGGTTTCTGATTGCTTTCAGAGAAGATGCAACACATGTCCCCAACTTTAACTAGGTATGCACGATATATCGGTCATTATATCGGTATCGGACGATATATGTTCATTTTTAACGTTATCGGCCTGATAAGAAAATTTCTCAGATATATTAAAGCTGATAAATGATGTATTTCCTTCAGCTGAGACTCTTCAGATGTTCAACATGATGATGATTTTGAATTGCTTGAAATATGATTGAAATCACTTCAAAAAAGGAAAATACGGTTCAGTGCAACATGTGCAGCGCAAGCCTGTCATATCGGCTACAGAACATTATAATTGTGTGTTTGGGATGTGGTTTTTAATGATGAGACTTTTGTTTCTGTAATCAGGCTCTCAAAAATTATATAAACATTTGGATTTAGATTTATCGGCCAATATATCGGTTATCGGCTTTCAAGTAAGAATTTTCGGTTATCGGTATCGGCCAAAATGTTCATATCGGTGCATCCCTAACTTTAACTCGCACTGAGATCAGTGTGTAACTCCAGGATGTCATCAGTTCATCAGGTTGGATGGAGCGCTATCCCATGCTGCCTCTCTCCGGTCTCCTCCAGCACGTGTTCCTCAGCCCGTAATGAAGACGACAGGGGAAGCGAGACGCGACTTCATCCCGCAGAGGACCCTGATGCAACCCTAGGAAACCCTCAGCGGTTAGTGCAGCTGCTGCACTGGAATATGTGAAGATAGGTCACATTTCTGCATCATCGTCAACTTCTGCGCCGAGAGAATACAGACGGATGAGGCTAAAACTGACACGGCCCTTACAAACTAGCAGGAACCGCCGGGTTACGCTGAGCCATTATCTCCAGGACATCAGAAAAAGCTCATTCACAGATCAGCATTTCTTAGCATCTCCTGCATTAGCCTATATATTACAGACAGGGTTTGAATGAGATTAACTCTCGCCGAATGCGGGTAGAAATCAACAGTGGCGGGTAACGTGTCAAATCTCCAGCTAATTTGGTGTGTTACTCATTATATTTACTCTCTTTCCTGAGGAAGTTTAAGACAAATCTGCACAGATTTAGCAGCACAAATACTCGAGAGTCATCATGATATACACAGCGTATTGCACAGAATCTGCTCATATCTGCTTACTTGAACACACACACACGTCACTGCACAACACAAGGGCGCGCTTGTTCATTTGCATTGAAGCAATAGTGAAGATTAAAAAGCATTTGGTTGCCAGAAAACACATTGTTATTGTCCAGCATCTTACATGTTCACTGCATTAATCTGTGCACCTAAAACACATTTTTGGTGAAACGGTTGAGGATGATAAAGGAAGGAGATGTTGGATGACAGGATTTAGTTTGAATAATAAACTAATGAATGAAATCCAAATTTTATAAGCTGTGACGTAGTTAATCTGGTTTATTTCTTCTTTTTTTGGCTAGCAGAAGTTCTGAATGGCCGGTAACTTAAGAATTTAGTGGCCAAATTGGCCGGTGAGTGAAAAAAAAATAATTTCAAACCCTGATTACAGGATAAATATCTGAAAACGTGGCAGAGGAGAGGACACAAACTGCTTTTACCTATTTTCACAATACAACTTTTAACACACTTTAAAATAATTGTACTTTAGTATATTTTCTACAAATATACTTGAAGTGAAAAATCAGTTAAAAGAGTATTTATTTAGCCTGGGTTTCCCCATGCTGGCCTTGAGCGCAGCGCGGTTTTATTCCCGCTGCTAGGCAGCCTGGACACCATGGACCAGATTTTCCCCTCAAAAAGGGAACCAATCACAGAACGGGGAGGGAGCAGCAAGACGATGACGACGTCTATGCGACACACCGAAGCAGTTTGTTTATATCTATAGATCCAACATGGCATCAGACGCGAAGTTACCTTTCGATGCAGCCTTAGATAGTGTTCTAAGTAGTTTATTTTCGTCCTCTTCCTCGTCGAATTTCTGCCGCTCTACATACGTCATCTGGTATAATTGAAACGATTGGCTATGAGCTATGTACAGCCGCATTTGATAGACATTCGTAGCGCCCAATAAACGGCTCTGGGCATTCGTAAACCACGCCTCAAATACGAGAAAATGAACATGTGGTTCCCAGACCACGTCTCAATGAGAAAGAGGTCTGACGTTAGCCAGGCTAGTATTTATTTGCACTTTATTAAAAATATATTTTATGTATATTTTAACTGTGTGCTAGAAATGATCATTGTAACAATGCATTGAAAGTATACTTTCAAAATACATTATAGTATACATTAGTATTTTGTACAAAGTATAGCTAAGTATTATTTGTCTATTAATGTGCATTTGTTGTTGAAGATAGAGTGTACAACTTGTAGTATTTGGAATAAGCCAAAGGTATTAATGAGCCCATACTTTTTACTCAAATATATCACACCACGTTAGCTTCGCGCGCAAGTGTGCCGATACGTGCTTCAGGAGACACGAGTTCGAGTCCGGCTTGAGGACCTTTCCTGATCTCATCCTCTCTCTCTCTCTCTCTCTCTCTCTCTCTCTCTCTCTCCTCCCACCTCACTTCCTGTCCAACTACTGCCCTATCCTAACAAAAGGTGAAAACGGCAAAAATATATATTATATATAAAATATATATATAGTATATTGCTTGTATGTTTCGAAGACACTCGTAATGAATTTGTAATGTAGTTGTAACACAAATAAAGTACACTTTAATATCACTAATCAAGCATGTAATTAGTCCCTACACATACTTAAAGTATACTTGAAGTTGTTCCAATTTAGCTCACAAAAGTACACTTAAAGTTATGCTTTACTACAATTGAATTACAACTAAAATATATTTAGTACAAAATCAGCAGTTTGAAAATAGCACACTTCAAGTTAACTAATCATGAACACACCTGAAGTGTACTGGTGATTAGTCTGGCTGCAAGTACACTTAGCTTTTTTTTTTTTTTTTCACCAGGGTTCCCTCAAAAGCATTAATGGCAATAATTCTAAACCATTTTAATGCTTTTCTAATAAAACAACAAAAAAGACTTTGTATTGTAGCACATAAGTGCATTTATTCAGAAACCACAATCGCAAACAATATAGTCACAAATATCGCCGACGATTACGCTCAACACTTTCCCTGCAACTGACTGAGTTTTCCATCATTTGAGCCGACGCTTTCCTGACACTGACAATGTTCCTGCTCTCCATCTGTTATACGGTAGGGGGCGCTGTAACACATCTTCTGAAAGAGAACAGAAGCAGCAGGAACGAGCCATGGAAGAGCATTGCTGACGCACGTTGTAATCTTTGGAGAAAAAAACCATAATTTTCTCCACTTTTTGTTAAAAATGTTGTTGTTTTTTGCTGACTGGAGAGTTAAATAACTGAGTAACAGAAATCGCAATCATGATTAAAATACAAGTTATACAGCCCTTCTGTGACCCTGGACCAATAGCCAATACATTGTATGGGTCAAAATTATTGATTTTTGGCATTAAAGGGTTAGTTCACCCAAAAATGAAAATTCTGTCAGTAATTCCTCACCCTCATGTTGTTCCAACCCCGTAAGACCTTCGTTCATCTTTGGAACACAAATGAAGATATTTTTGATTAAATCTGAGAGCTGGATCACTCCTCCATAGGCTTCTAAGACACTATAACTTGCTGGCCCAGAAAATGCATTAAAGACATCGTTAATATAGTCCAAGTGACTACAGTGGCTCAATCTTAAGTTTATAAAGCGACGAGAATACTTTTTGTGCGCAAAAACCCCCCAAAATAACGACTTTATTCCACTTTTCATTTCCTTCTCTCTGGGCCTCGAGTTATTTCACATAGTGTTTTAGCGCAGCGCGTCTGTGTTACACGTCACCACGTAGGCTCACTATTGGCCGACGCTGGTCATGTGTGAGATGCGTGTGACGTGTAACACAGACGCGCTGTGCTATTACACTACGTGAAAAAACTCGAGGCCCAGAGAGAAGGAAATAAATAGTGGAATAAAGTCGTTATTTTGGGGGGGTTTTGCGCACAAAAAGTATTCTCGTCGCTTTATAAACTTAAGATTGAGCCACTGTAGTCACTTGGACTATATTAACGATGTCTTTAATACATTTTCTGGGCCAGCAAGTTATAGTGTCTTAGAAGCCTATGGAGGAGTGATCCAGCACTCAGATTTAATCAAAAATATCTTCATTTGTGTTCCGAAGATGAACGAAGGTCTTACGGGGTTGGAACAACATGAGTGTGAGTAATTACTTACAGAATTTTCATTTTTGGGTGAACTAACCCTTTAATGCCAAAAATCATGAGGATATTCAGTAAAGATCATGTTCCATGAAGATATTTTGTAAATTTCCTACCGTAAATATATGTAAAAAAATTGTGAGTGAATGCAGCACAATCGCCAACATAAATGAACAACTAGGAGATTTTCTCAATGTTTCGATTTTTTTTTTTGCACTCTCAGATTCCAGATCTTCAATAGTTGTATCTCAGCCAAATATTGTCCTATCCTAACAAACCACACATCAGTGGAAAGCTTAAAAATGTAACTGGAATTGAACTGAATTGAATTGGATGTGACCTTGTGACTGGTTTTGTATATAAATACTTCGGCAATATGCTAAGAAGCACCAAAAAATCTGAATCTGAACCAGCCAGCATCCAGTGTAAGTGACGGTAAACACCAATATGAAGAGCTGAGTTAAAAAATATTGATTTCTCGATGCTCGTTTTGATAATCCGACATTGATTCTTAAATCCCAAGGTTGAACCTGCCATCCAATAATCACAATAAGCTTTGATGCTTTTAATATGAAACATTCTCGGCTTTCAAATCCTGTCATTTCATCACTGAATTCGGTCAATAAATGTGTGTTTAATGTGTGTGACAGATGAACCGATCAACTCTTCATCTTTACTACCAGTTACAGCAGCAAATAAAGGAAATGATCAGAAGGAAGGAAATGATGAAAGATTCAGAACAACTTCCTGAAATCAATCATGTCTCATATAATCCATCAATCAGTGTTTCAACCGTGGAAATAATGTCACGTAACGCCACATTTACCTCAGAAAAGACATTCAATGACCATAAAGCAAGTTAACTATATAAATAACTCTAGAGGAGCATGTTGATTAGTATACGCACTATAAATTCACTATATTTTTACTCAACCTGTTCTTCAATATTACATTTATGTTTGAATAAATCCTTCATGAAAACCAGTTTATGGCATTTAAATGTTTATCTATTGGAGTAGAATCAGAATTATGGCATTACAAAGTTATGTAACCTGTAATAATATAGTAATAGGTGGACTTACCTCCCTGTATAGTTTACAGCATTATAGAATAGAGATTTATTTATTTTTTTGCTTGAGGAAAAATGTACATAAATCCAAATCGAATCGAGATCAGAATTTGCAAGCTTGTGAATTGAAATCGAACCGTGTCAATCAATACCCAGCCCTACTAATATTGTTATAAATGAATCTGCCAATAAACAGGTGGATTATGCACAGCTGTGCAAATAATCAGTGTGATAATAATAACACAAACATCTAATGAGCTGCATACATAGACCGAGATGCTAGTGTAAAACAGGTCCACAAGACTGTGTTTAGGGTGCATGATGATGCCCTATATAGGGAGCACGACATGATTGAGACACGACCACAGAGGGCCAATAGCTTAGCAAGAGTAACTCCTGCTTTATAACAATAGAAGACAGACAGATAATCTTCATATGTGTCATTACACCCCGCAGAATCACACCTACAATCCTCCATTAGCGTTTATCAGCGGAAAACACAAACCCAAACACCTGCCTCAAGACAAAATGCATTGTTTCGTTTACAAATGAGCGTCTGAGGCTAACGATAAAACAACACCCAGCGATCAAAACCACTCAAATATACAACATGAAGATCGTGTTAAACGACTAAAAGCACGAAAATACACACACGATGTGATTTTGATTCCTAAACCGAAAGTGTGATGAAGATTCGCTTCATTCGGGCTCATCATGCTAACATTAGCCGCTTAGCAACACCTGCATCGTGAGAAAATGATGCTGCGCTTCAATACAACAGCGTTTTCATCGCGTTTCCACATCATTAAACACATATTGATCAATTAGCACTATTCAAACACCGACAGATGTCGTTCGCTCCTCAGGTTTTAATACATAAAGCAGATGAGGAGCGAAACATCTGGACGCGCCGCATCAATAGAAACGGGGAATAAACCGTCAGAGAATAAAACGACAGCCGTAAAACCTTCACAAACAACACGAGCTCAGGAGATTTACTCCGGTGTGCAAACACAAACACAAAGCCACAACCATCACGCAAGCGGTTAGACAGTCAACACACTTTGGAAACGAGATGTTAATATTGAAATATTCACCTGGACTGGTGTGGATGAGGATGAGGATGAGAGGAAGGTGGTGTAAGGATGGAGAGAGGAGAGGAGGAGGTTGTTGTTGTTATTGTTGGTGGGTTACAGTCGCCAGGACTACGGTGACTATGGCGCTGCAACTCGGGGCAACGGTTGCTATAAAGCTCGCCGCGTAAACTAACTTGACGCTGCGGAAAGAGGCGGAGCTTATATATAAAGCTCAGTGCGCAACCGAACGTGACGTTCAGTGAAGGGGCGGGGCTTGTGGTGATGGGAGGGGAGGAGTCCGCGCGCGCGCCTCTCTTTGTGGCCTCTGTTTTTGAAATAATTTGCGGCTGATTTATTATTGATTAAAGTACTGAGGAAATAATTATCATAAAAGGGCTGAAACTGCGAACGTAAGTATGTATTGCAAAATAAATGATTATCGTGGGCTGTGTGTAAACCACCAATAGGAGGCGCCCAACGATGAGTGGGCGGGGCTTTTGAAAGCAGGTCTGGTTGAGATGTTGAGATGAGAAAGAAGGGCGGGGCTTGTGCGTCAAACCAGAACCCACTTTCCCTTGTACTCAATAATCAGCCTCACTTTTGATGAATTCTGCTGAATAAAGTCAATCAGATTATGAGAATTTTGCATGTAGACCTGCCCTTTACTAGCCAGCCTTTTACTCCCTTGCATTTTTTTTTTGCTTGAAGGAATACCCCAAGATTTTTGTAGTCAAAACCAGAGATATATTTTGCATACTCCTACTATGTGCACGAAAAACCTTTACATCCTTTGTATGAAGCCACACCCACCAACAATGAGTCAATGAAGAGAAAAACGTATATATATTTACAAAATGGAACATATGACTGCCTAACTCCTACTGAAACTGGACATGTTCATAGAGAGATGGACACCTGTTAGTGTATATACTGAGGGTGAACTGATCGTGTGAAACTTTTACTCATTCCCTGTTTTATAAGAAAAGAAAAAAATATTTTCTTTAATTTTACTATTGTATAGTGTTTTATGTATTTTCTTTTATTTGGGCCACCGTTGTTGTCAAGGAATGTTTAGTTCCTTGTTGTAATCTGTTAAAATGTATCAAAATAAAGTTAAAAAATAAATACAAATAGTTAATCAAATGAGTAACCCTCAAATTAAACCTTTTTACAACAATGATTCTTTTTTTTTCTTGCAAAAACGTTTGTATACAATGTTTTTCCAAGGAAAATCATTCAATTTAATGTTAACGGATTGCTGAGATTAGAGCATGACAACAAAGTATTAAAGTAAAAGCAATGATGTTTTGACATTCTGGAGGAATTTAAACATTTTATCCCCAAAATACACATTGATATGAACAAGGTTATGCAAACCTTAATGTTCAAAGTTGATTTTCTTTTAGCAGATAACACTTTACAAACATATGCATAAATATTTACATGTCGCTATGGCTTTAAATCTGTGTTAAGTGCATTTTGTTGTTGGGGTATATTTATAGTTTTGCTTATTCACTGTACATACAGTGGCATTAAAACATTTATACCCTTTTAAAATATCACAGCATGTCATTTAGTGTTAGGAAACATGCTTTTTAAGCTAAACATTTGGCAAAAAATAAGCTTGTCTGGTTTGAAATAAAACAACAGATATATGTTTGGAAATGATGAAGAAAAGTGATGTTTTACGCACAGATAAAAACACTTGCTCTGACATTTTTACAGTGTAAGTTTGGCATAAATGTCCAGTTTCTGCCATGATTAAGTGTCCACGAGGAAAGTTCTTTACACATCGCGAGTGAGTAGTTTGGGTTGATGAGAGGAAACCTTCATCCTTCAGTAAAGACGCATGAGATCCGGCTCGGGCATCTTGGGATGTGAAGATAATTTTCCTCCGACAGCGAAGGCACCGGTTCTCCCAGAAACTCCTCCGGTCCGGTTTGGCAGTCGAACACTGTTGTCACAAACACACGATAATAGGCAACGTTTTTATTCAGAAAGTACATTAATGGACATTTTTAAACAGGTTTCTAGTTTGCCTTGAATAGTCTTTGGCCCTCAAAGAGACCATATTATGCCCTTCTTGTTTCAGCCTCTACTAGAACAGGTTTTCCTGCTTGAATGTTGATTATTCTCCTCATATTCTCCATTGTTGCGGCTCCTCTCTTCCCAGTCTGTCAGTAATGCTCTGTTTACTTCCTGTCTCTATGAAGCCCCTCCTTCTGAAAAGCACACTGTGCTCTGATTGGTCGCTGGAGCAGTGTGTTGTGATTGGTCGAGCGCTTGAGTTTATATGAATTATTTAAATGAGGAATATTGTGACGTGTTCGTTCCCGGAAGAAACTCGAGACTACAGTGGAGGCGTTTCAGGAGTTCAGGAACACTGACACTGATATAGAGAGACTTCTTAACTTTGCAGAGCTTTTTCATGATTAAAAACAGCAACATTAAAGTCCCCTGTAGTCAATCATTTTACTCAGAACTTATCTGAGTAATTACAATGTAACTACATCACCTTAAAATAAAGTGTAACGTAATATAACAGCATTTGCATTTGCCAAACATTGCTTTCAAAACACTTTTCATATATTTAAAGTCCCCTTGTAGTCATTCATTTTATCACTTAAAACTCATCTTTGATCACCATGATCACATATTTAAACGTTTTTTCCTTGGAAAAAAAAACGTCATGCCTTTAAATATTGTGACTGTAACTCGACACCCTCGCCTCATTTAGTATGCGTGGTTCTATGAATATGCATGACTTTAAACACAGTGCAGTGCATATCATGATGCTTTACAGTATTTATGTGTGTTTTTACCAGTGATGGTTCTGTGGACGAGGTCAAGCTCGGGCTGAGACGCGTCTGAGGAGCCCAGATGTTCCTCAAACATGGGCATCTGCATCATGGAAAAGGAAGAAATCTGCTTGTTATCCTGCGGTGAGTCAGTGTATGAGAACACGGTCCGGGCGTCACCAGAGAAACCTGAGTGTTAATGAAAAGACATTACTCACAACATCCAAAACTGAACTATTATGTCCTAAATGTAAGATTGCATGCAGAATGAATGATATTTCCTCATATGAGCCTGGAAAAACTTCATAAAATCTGTACGCTGAGATTTTTACATGCATTAGATGGATCTATTTTTGCCTCGGCCTGACAGACATCTGCCATCTGTTGCTCCGAGAGCGGAAGGACAAGTTTGTGAATCATTCAGTGCTGATCGGTCCGTTCTCCGCTTACGGTCACGTCTTAAATATGCATTCTGCGTCTGCTTACTGCACATATGGCTTATATGTAAATGAGTTTATATATAGAGTGTCAGACGCCACACGGATCTGACACCTGCACTATTAATTAAAATAAAAACTGAAACAGTGATATGGCTGCGTACATGCGCTGCGTGTTTCAGGCACGGGGTTCATTTACACGTGAGCAACGTCTCCATCTGCATCTGCTTTGAGTTTGAGCCGCTTTAACGCGCATTTGGGAACGAAAACATACATCAAACATCTTTACATACTTGTAGTGAGAAGCGCTTTTTGACAAATATGAAGCATAACTGTCACCCCCCTTTTTGAGAATAGTCGTGAAAATGCAATATCCAAACTTAAGTGGTTGTAATTCAAGAATGCTTTGGAATATAGACCTATCTTTGGTCTTGTTTTATAGAAGACACTCAGCAGATTATTGACTGAAATGAAAGATTCAAAAAATGAAAGTATGAAAAAGTTATGGAAGTTTAGATTTACTGTAAATCAAATGTACTGTACTAAACATTTTATATTTTATAAAATATATATTTTACAAAATAATTTTTACCATAAAATTACTATAAACTCAAAGCCATATATCTAACCAAGCTGTGTTCCAAATTTGAAGTTGATATCACAAAAAAATTAAGTTTTTGTTTATACGCTGTACCAAAAATATCCACCGGATATTGATGCATTTTCCTGTAACAAATTAATATATTTCTGTCCAAGTATCACTTCTATCATAAAATAGTCACCAAATATGGAACATTGAGATTAAGACATTTCCGATGACATGTGTTTTGTCAAGATTAGAAAAGGTTTTAAATAATAAAGTAGTTAAAAAAAGTTGTAATATGAAACCTGACGACGCCCACTAGGGGAGGAGCCAGCTAAAATAATTTAAAGTACCGTTTCTATGGTAACGCAATGTCCAATTTCAAAACGGGTTTCACAGGATGAATTTTGAGTTCGTAAGCTTTCGAATGATACCTCATTTATGATGATTATTAAAAAAAGGCAATAAAAAAGGAGCGCCAAGCTAGCGGGATGGTGCGGTTAACGTTAAATGAAAGTTATTATTATTTTTTTAAACTAGTTGTTATTATTATTACTACTGTCTTTCTTAAATACTCAATTTAAAAAAAAATTACAATAGTAATATATCTAATATATGTGTATTTGATATACATTTTTATATTTTTATTAAATAATAACACAAATTATATAATTGTGTAGCCCTGCAAACAAGCACAGCAAACCTGGAAATCTTTTTTAAAGCACATTTAAAATTGCAAGTTTTATCCCCCCAAAAAAGTGATTCAGAGTGGAGGAAAAAAACATCAGATTAGTTTAATGAAGTTGTGTGAACAGCACAAGTCATGCGTGTGCGTCCGAGCACGTGTGATTAAAGGTGCAGTGAGCGATTTCTGAGAAACACTGTTGATATTTGAAATCACCAACACAAACACAAACACAAGAGGACCACACCCCTATTTTTATAGCTCCGCCCCCAAATTAACAAACATGCTATGCTGCTGATTGGCTACAAGTGCTTTTTGTGCTCTATCCGATCCACTTTCAACAGCGTTTCTCAGAAATCGCTCACTGCACCTTTAAGGTGTTTAATTGTCTGTTTATTGCAAATTAAAATAGGTGTACGCCAAATTTATACAATTATGGGCTTAATTGCAATGGTTTTATCCAAGTATTTTGTTAGTATAAGGTAAATGAATTGCAATATTGCCAAAAGCCCATTATAATTGCATTATGAGTGTGCATGTAAATGTTGTTTTCTCATGCATGAAATAAGCTAAAGGTATTAAAGAAAACGGGGACGTACTGTCCTGAAGCGCAGGCTGGGATGTTCTGGGATGGTTGGAGTATCTGGGCAGGTTGTGAGTGTTTTGGGTCAGACTGTGATGAGGTGATGAAGACGACACTTGCTGTGACACAGGAACCCTACACCTGAGAAACGACACCGTTTCACAATAATCAGTCCTCATGTTGTTCCAAACATTTTCCTATAATGAAACTGTTTATCCAGTTGCCAGGACACGTGCACTGACCTCTAACCCTACTGTTATGATATGCAAAACCTCAAAGAGAGATGATTTTACAAACATATGCATAAATATTTACATATCTGTATGGCTTTAATCCCTGATAAGTGATTGTGTTGCCACAGTTTTACTCATCTATGAACTATTTACATACAGTGGCCCCAAAAAACATTTGTACCCGAGTAACTTTTACAATATCAAAGCATGTATCATTTATGCACAAAGATGCTTTTTACCTAAACATTTGGAAGTTTGTCTGGTTTAAAGGGATCATGTGATGCTATTTCATAAGTTCATTATTTTGATTATTAGATGTGATTAAAATAGGTTAACATGCTTTAATGTTCAAAACACACACATACTGTACATAGTTGCAGCACCTCTATTCCCCGTCTGTCTGAAACACACTGATTTCTACAAAGCCCCGCCTCTTGAAAAGCTCCGAGTGCTCTGATTGGCCAGCTGACCCAGTGCGCTGTGATTGGCCGAACACCTCCAGCGTGTAACCATAATCGCGAGCTTCTACAGCAGTTTAATCACAGTTAATAATGTTGTCGGTTTTATGCGGATGATCAATCGAAACAAACTTTACAAGCAGAACGTTTCACAGTGGCAAGCGTTTATTCTGCAACTCTTACATGTTCCAGATACAACCTTAAAAGTTGAATTTGTCCTGAAGTGACTACATTAAAAAGTGTATATTTCTAATTTATTTAGGTGTGCATAGCTTGATTTTTATTTGTATTACGCGCTAAAAGCAACAGAAAACATTAAAAAGCATCATATGACCCCAAGTTTTAAAGTCCCCCTGTGATGTAAATCCAGTTTTTAATGTAGTTTATGTGTCTATGTGGTGTTTTTAATATGCTTTAAGACAAACCATGTGTAAATTCATAAGTCGACAGCATTGCTGAGTATTTCCTCCTTAAAACTGCAGTGAACCAAAGACAGTCTCAAACACACGCTTTGAAATCGCTGGTGTTTCTGACGTCACAAACTACCTTGTAACCAATCAGATCAACGTGTGATCGTCAACCAGTGGATCTCTGAGCTGAGCGAGTGAGTGAGTGGGGTGAATTTGCATATTCTTATAACTGCGTAGGGTGTCGAGTTACATTCAAGATATTTTAAGGCATGAAAGGGAAAAATATTTAAATATGTAATTTTGGTGATCAAAGATGAGTTTTAAGGGATAAAAAAGCGTTTTGAAAGCATGTTTAACAAATGCACTGACCCACTGTTATGATATTAGGTAACCCTTTACTTTAAGGTGACGTAGTTACATTGTAATTACTCAAACAAGTACATAGTAAAATTAATAAACTACATGTACTCACTATAGAGTTACAGTTAGGGTTTGGTTTAGGGTTAGTTACTTGTAATTATGCATAATTTACTGTTATTACTATAGTAAGTAACATGTAACTACAATAAAGCGTTACCTGCTATTTTGATATTTTTATGATGCTGATTCTTAGTTTCAAATCCAATTGACATTTTCCCCACAAATGCATCCAAAAAGCAGCATTGTGTTTTTTCCTGGAAGTAAAACTACAGCGGCTCAGGAACAGAACGACTGCTTTTAATGGGAGTAAAATTTGGGAAAACCGAGGTCAGGGGTATTTCACAACTGATTTATCCCAAAGTGAGGTGATTACGCCAATCCCACTGCATTGTAAATAACAATAATCAGATCAGCCAGTGGATCTCTGAGTGAGTGAGTGGAGGCGGGGATCATTTGCATATTCATAGAATCATGCATACTAAATGAGGCAAGGGTGTCGAGTTACATGCAAAAAAATGTCTTCATGCCTTAAAATATCTTGAAAGGAAAAAACGTGTAAATATGTCATATTGGTGATCAAAGACGAGTTTTAAGGGATACAATTGTTGACTACAGGGGGACTTTAATTATATAAAAAGTGTTTTTGAAAGCACCGTAGTAAAATCTGGGAAAACAGAGGTCAGAGGTATTTCACAACTGATTTAGCCCAAAGTGAGGTAATTACGCCAATCCCACTGCATTGTGTAATTCACTTATAGAGTTCCCGGTGCTCTCCGGTCGGTGGCTATAGTGTCTTCCAGCACAGGCCCTCGAGACCAATGAGGCATAGCAGGTCTTCATCTCTCCAGACGATTGTCTTGCTTGGATCCCGCAATCATTGCTTGGACAATGTGCATCTGCGTCTAGAAAAGCAGAAAAGGTTCCTCTCTGTGCCTTTGAAGTGCAATGCGTGCCGTCCAAAAACATAAGCCTCTTCCCAAACTCTTTTGCCACAGTAGACGTGTAAAACACACAAAAGCGCAGTGGAGCCTTTCAGCAGAGAAAAGCCTGCTTTATTAGAGTCAGATTATTGCAACTATGAGCTCTCAGCCATAAAGCCATGACAACCAGCCACGCATTTATCGCAGATCAAGAGGAAATAAAAGCGCTGGAGCTTTTGAATCGGTCACTCCGCCAAGTGAAACTTGAAATGAATGTAAACTAGACAGTGATTCAGTGTGTGGCAACTTACTCGATTGAGCTTCGACCAAAAACATAGTGATAGGAAAAACACATACGGCATTATTAGACTCGATTCATCAGGCTTGAAAGGAGCGTCACAGACACTGGCGTATAGAAGTGATGCCAGATTCACGTCGCGGCTAACCTGTCTTTCACCCGCTCTGATCTCTGAGTGAATACAAGTGTACCTTCATTTTCTCCAGTCATAG
This sequence comes from Leuciscus idus, assembly GCA_021554675.1. Taxonomy (NCBI): domain Eukaryota; kingdom Metazoa; phylum Chordata; class Actinopteri; order Cypriniformes; family Leuciscidae; genus Leuciscus; species Leuciscus idus. Next base: position 29,017,897 of record CM038645.1, on the reverse strand, counting down.
ATGCATGAACGGCAGTCTTTTCTCCTTTCTCATTTCTTTCAGACGTCAAGTGAACTTGCTCGCAATTTTAAACCCAGCAGGGACGTCGTGGAGGAACGAGGCTGTTCTCAGGAGAGCGAAAGCTCTCACACACACACTCGTTTGTTTATCACAGGGATTGTGCACTCAAAAATAACTTGAAAATGTAAAGTCCCCCTGTAGTCAATCATTTCATCCCTTAAAGCTCATCTTTCATCACCAAAATTACATATTTAAACGTTTTTTCCTTGAACAAAATGTCTTCATGCCTTAAAATATCTTGAATGTAACTCGACACCCTCGCCTCATTTAGTATGCGCGGTTCTATGAGTATGCAAATTCACCCCGCCTCCACTCACTCACTCAGCTCAGAGATCCACTGGTTGACGATCACACGTTGATCTGATTGGTTACAAGGTAGTTTGTGACGTCAGAAACACCAGCGATTTCAAAGTGTGTGTTTGAGACTGTCTTTGGTTCACTGCAGTTTTAAGGCGAGACACTACAGGTGAATAGGGTAAATAATTTAAATAATAGATATCACCATGAAACTTCCTCAGTTGATTACTTGCACAAGTATATGAAAAAAATGTATTGCAAGTTTTAGAAATTTGTATGTTTAATTATGCAACTTAGGCATTATCTCATTAAATATGCACAATTTTGCATATATTTTCGGTAGATAGATCTGAACATATGATAAAGCCAGGTGCTTTTTTCATTTTGTTTACACACAAGATGAAAAAAAAAATTCAGAGGGATTTCAGGATATATGCTTTCATTACCTAGGAAATCAAAATATACTGTCCATAGCCTTAAAAAATAGATTTTCTCCATATTTTTTTTATTAAAATGTCACATAAATCAGGCCAGGAATGATTTATTAACAAATCCCTCTGAAAATATCTTGCTAAGTGTATAACTGGAGAGTTTGGTGTACATAATCTGAGATGTTTCTACTGGAGAATGACAAAACTCATTTTGAGAGCTCTAAATGAGATTTCGTCGTTAGCTTTAAATCCCCCTTTGGACATTCACGATTGGTTACTGATAGGAAGGAAATGCCCATATTTGGGATAGCGTTGTGCAGGAGACTCAGAGCTTTACAGCGACACCGGTCATGACAGACTTCAGTGAACAGACGGATCTCGGCGTGTCCCGTGGGAATGATAACTTCTTGGTAAATTCGGGAGAAACTTACTGCCGCAAGTAAACAAAATGTAATAAAATAAACATCTTAATGTATATTTTCCACGTTTTCTTTATAGCAGCTTGAAAGAACACATATTGAAGGAGTAAACTAGCCCAAAATCTCAAAACTGAGCACTGCATGAACATCGATGTTTTCGCCTGCCGTGTCTCGCCTTAAGGAGGAAATACTCAGCAAATGTTTCACTCATTATGTCACGTGACAGAAGTTAAATGTTGTCCTTAAAGTCGAAACATCTGATGTTGTTCTTTGAAGATTGATGTAGTTTTCGTACCTGTTGTTCCCGTGTAAAGGAGGCAGTGGACGAGTCTGTGTTGGGCCGGACTGGTTTAGGGCGAACACTTGAAGACAAAAAAGAAAATCATCATTACTTTACGGTAAAACGACAGTCAGATTCGTTGGCAATAGCCATCACTGGAATGAAATATCATCATGACTCTGATTTCCCACTGTTTCTCCGTGTGAACATGCGCTAGAGGGACATTTTCATCCAAAAACACACACGTCGTGAGTCAAAAGTCCAAGTTTATTTATAAAGCACTTTTTAAAAACAGCAAGTGTTTATCAAAGTGTTATATCACATATCAATGATGCAAACAATCTACAGCACAGAAGAAAACAAGAAGACACGATAAAAAAGCAACTCTCACATAGCGCCAAATGCCAGACTATAAAAAATATACTCTATTTTCTTTACATTGGAAAAGTATTTGTGCACCAAACATAGGACGTAAATATGTCAATGGAACACAATTATTTAAATGAATGAATGTAAGCTGGCGTTGGTGAAGCGCTAACAAGACTAGAGATAGAGGGTAAGGGGAGGTTTGTTTCTGTGTGTTTCGTTTTATTCTTGTTTCTGTTCTTTATATTACATGCAAAAAACACACTTATATATAAAGCATTGTTAATGCATCAGTTATGCCTCGTAATGCACTTTATGATGCATTGTATGATCTTATGAATAATTGTAACAACAGTATATTATCTATTCGTTGATCTAGCCATTAGAAAATATAATGCATTAAAACACGACAAAACCAATTTAAGATATAACAAGAAATCTGCAAATATTATAATGCATTTTAACTTTAGTTATAATTAATTATGAAAAGACTGAATGTGCATAAAATAACCTTTATAATGCATTATCCATTGAGGCTTTACTAAAAAAAATAATACAAATAAAGGAGAAGAAATATGCAAGTTAAAAGTTCAACTAAAAATGCATCTCTAGCAGTGTTATTTACTATCATTGAGATACTATTATAGTGTTCATTAATATTTTAGATATTTGTTTATTTTTATATATTTTCTAATTTAATTTGAAATTCTAGTTAAAGTTTTTGTTAAATACGTCTATATAGTTTTTATTAATATTTTTATTTCTGTTTTAGTTATCAATTAAGTACATCAAGTTAATCTAATGTTGCCATGGCAATGAGCTGAAATAATATGCTTTTTAAATTTTATTTTCTTTTATTTTATTTCACTTAACTTTTATTTTATTTCATGCATCAAAAATGTTTGTGTGGTGAGTTTTGTGAGGGACTCTTCCTTGAACACACGACTCTGTGAAGTGTTTCATACCGGTGTAGAGATCATCAGTGGGGGACTGGTGCTTGGTCTCAATCAGGTCCAGTGGCGAGAGGCTGTGGTGCAGCGGCTGAACGGTCAAACACTCAGCGAGCCCGTCCTGACTGCGTCTCAGCTGCATCACACCACACACACACACACACACACACACACACACACACACACACACACACACACACACACACACACTCATGCATGAGACTTTCTCTCAACATCAAACACTTTTACACTTTGGTTTCTGCAGGATTTTATCCATGACAGACTGGCTGGACTGGGAAAAGCGGCCGTTGTGCACCAGTGTGGAGCCAGAACTGAACACGAGTTTGCTAAAACCTATTACCTATAAAAGCTGTTTTACAGGAGGGGAGCAAGTGATGTTCTTGAGGACAGATTATGAAGAACAACATCTGGAATAACATGCACTTCAAATAACATCTGGAATAATGTGCACTTTGCATGACATCATATGTTATATCATAACATTTCGGAAGTTGTTATGCAAAGTGCACGTTATTCTAGATGTTATTCAAAGTGCACGTTATTCTAGATGTTATTCAAAGTGCACGTTATTCCAGATGTTATTAAAAGTGCACGTTATTCCAGATGTTATTATTCAAAGTGCACGTTATTCTAGATGTTATTCAAAGTGCACGTTATTCTAGATGTTATTCAAAGTGCACGTTATTCCAGATGTTATTAAAAGTGCACATTATTCCAGATGTTATTATTCAAAGTGCACGTTATTCCAGATGTTATTAAAAGTGCACGTTATTCCAGATGTTATTATTCAAAGTGCACGTTATTCTAGATGTTATTCAAAGTGCACGTTATTCCAGATGTTATTAAAAGTGCACGTTATTCCAGATGTTATTATTCAAAGTGCACATTATTCCAGATGTTATTAAAAGTGCACGTTATTCCAGATGTTATTATTCAAAGTGCACATTATTCCAGATGTTATTCAAAGTGCACGTTATTCCAGATGTTATTATTCAAAGTGCACATTATTCCAGATGTTATTCAAAGTGCACGTTATTCCAGATGTTATTATTCAAAGTGCACATTATTCCAGATGTTATTAAAAGTGCACGTTATTCCAGATGTTATTATTCAAAGTGCACATTATTCCAGATGTTATTCAAAGTGCACGTTATTCCAGATGTTATTATTCAAAGTGCACATTATTCCAGATGTTATTCAAAGTGCACGTTATTCCAGATGTTATTATTCAAAGTCCACATTATTCCAGATGTTATTCAAAGTGCACGTTATTCCAGATGTTATTAAAAGTGCACGTTATTCTAGATGTTATTCAAAGTGCACGTTATTCCAGATGTTATTAAAAGTGCACATTATTCCAGATGTTATTATTCAAAGTGCCAGTTATTCCAGATGTTATTATTCAAAGTGCACATTATTCCAGATGTTATTCAAAGTGCACGTTATTCCAGATGTTATTAAAAGTGCACGTTATTCCAGATGTTATTATTCAAAGTGCACATTATTCCAGATGTTATTAAAAGTGCACGTTATTCCAGATGTTATTATTCAAAGTGCACATTATTCCAGATGTTATTCAAAGTGCACGTTATTCCAGATGTTGTTATTCAAAGTGCACATTATTCCAGATGTTATTCAAAGTGCACGTTATTCCAGATGTTATTATTCAAAGTGCACATTATTCCAGATGTTATTCAAAGTGCACGTTATTCCAGATGTTATTAAAAGTGCACGTTATTCTAGATGTTATTCAAAGTGCACGTTATTCCAGATGTTATTAAAAGTGCACGTTATTCCAGATGTTATTATTCAAAGTGCCAGTTATTCCAGATGTTATTATTCAAAGTGCACATTATTCCAGATGTTATTCAAAGTGCACGTTATTCCAGATGTTATTAAAAGTGCACGTTATTCCAGATGTTATTATTCAAAGTGCACATTATTCCAGATGTTATTCAAAGTGCACGTTATTCCAGATGTTGTTATTCAAAGTGCACATTATTCCAGATGTTATTCAAAGTGCACATTATTCCAGATGTTATTAAAAGTGCACGTTATTCCAGATGTTATTATTCAAAGTGCACATTATTCCAGATGTTATTCAAAGTGCACGTTATTCCAGATGTTGTTATTCAAAGTGCACATTATTCCAGATGTTATTCAAAGTGCACGTTATTCCAGATGTTATTATTCAAAGTGCACATTATTCCAGATGTTATTCAAAGTGCACGTTATTCCAGATGTTATTAAAAGTGCACGTTATTCTAGATGTTATTCAAAGTGCACGTTATTCCAGATGTTATTAAAAGTGCACGTTATTCCAGATGTTATTATTCAAAGTGCCAGTTATTCCAGATGTTATTATTCAAAGTGCACATTATTCCAGATGTTATTCAAAGTGCACGTTATTCCAGATGTTATTAAAAGTGCACGTTATTCCAGATGTTATTATTCAAAGTGCACATTATTCCAGATGTTATTAAAAGTGCACGTTATTCCAGATGTTATTATTCAAAGTGCACATTATTCCAGATGTTATTCAAAGTGCACGTTATTCCAGATGTTGTTATTCAAAGTGCACATTATTCCAGATGTTATTCAAAGTGCACATTATTCCAGATGTTATTAAAAGTGCACGTTATTCCAGATGTTATTAAAAGTGCACAGTATTCTAGATTGTTCTAGATCAACATCTGGAACGATGTGCACTTCGAATAAAAACATCTGAAAAACTGTGCACTTTGAATAACATCTGGAATAACGTTCACAATAAGACCAAGAAAGTAAATTTCGATTTCACTGCGACTTAAAAGACCGCATTTACTTTCCAAATGTTATTAAAGCACATCGATAGATAAAGGCTTGGATAATTGGCGCATAAGCTTTTGCCTAATTGAGCTGAATGTACAGTAATTAATCATAAGCATATGGTTTAATATCACAGCTTAAAATATCCCTGCGTCTGAAGCTCTGGACCTGCAGGACATCATGATTATATTCAATGTCTCTAATAATATATTGTGAGTAGTTCCTAATAATCATCGGGGAGAAAGCACTGGATGTATTCAGACAGGACAGATCCTCTATAAGCAGTTTGAACAGTTTTTTCTATTTTTCTATTTTTTCTCTCCCAGAAACCGTGTGCTTGAGGAATCTGTATCTATGGTGACGTGACCTTTATTTTGTTCCTCGGTGATAATGAACGGCTCCTACACAAGCCTGCTAACAAGTTACCAGTTTAGAGACTTAGGCCCCGTCCACTCTACTGCGTTTTCGTTTAAAAACTGAGACCTTTTGCTACGTTTGCACCTCCCATCCACACTAAAACGGCAAAAACGGAGACCCAAAACGGAGAAGTTTAGAAACGCTGCCGACCCGTTTTTCGTTTTGAATCTCCGGAGGGCGTTTTAGTCTGGATGGGTCAAAACGGAGGACTTTAGAAACGATGACGTAGTAGAGGCTCACGCTCGGCTCTATGATTGGGTGTCATCAGTCATGGCGTATATCTTTGCTAGCAGCTGTTGTGCAAGTAAATTCTGCCTTTTACACTGCTATAACTGCCTACATGCGCCGGAGGCAAGCTATCATTCGAGCGATCTGTGACAATTCCCGTGTGCAGCGGCGGTATCGACCGTACATGGAGCGTCGGTTTTGGTTTAACCCGGGAAGAACCAGCGCATGGTGGGATAATTTTATCAATGAAGTTGTGTTTACACCGGCACGCGCATGCCCAGTGTTGGTGAATGGTCACATGATCCACGTTTTCAGTCGTTTTAATGTGGACGGAGATCAATTCTAATACGCAGCTAAAACGCTGGTGTGGACGGAGATCGTATTCGTTTTAATTCTCCGTTTCTAAACTAAAATGCAGTAGTGTGGACGGGGCCTCAGTTATCAACGCCCTTCTTGACAAATCTTGCACATTTCGTCTCAAACACACACTGTTCTACATTATAAGACAACGGCTGCATGTTGTACAATCCTCTTCTGAGCGGTTAACTGGATAATTCACACAAAAATACAAATTCTGTTATTATTTACTCGCCTTCCAAATCTATACGCTTTATTTTTTTGTGTGTGTGTGTGTGTGTGTGTGTGTGTGTGGAACACAATGATCATTTTAGAAGAATCTTCAATTGCCTTTGTTTACATAGAAAGAATTTAAAGGCCAAGAAATGCAAAAAACACCATCAAATAGTCAATTAAGATGTAAAATAATAACTAGTTTCCCCCAAAGCTGCATTTATTTGATCAAAAATACAGTAAAAACAGTGAAATATAATTGCAATGTAAAATAACTGTTTTCTATGTGAATATCTAGTAAAGTGTAATTTATTCCTGTGATCAAAGCTGAATTTTCAGCATCATTACTCCAGTCTTCAGTGTCACATGATCCTTCACAAATCATTCTAATATGATTTGATGATTAAGAAACATTTATGATTATTATCAATGTTCAGATGTTTGTTAAAAATTGAGATGCATTTAAATTTTCAGGTGATGAATAGAAAAGAACAGCATTTATTTGAAATCGAATTTTTTGTAACATTATAAATGCCTTTACTGTCACTTTTGATCAATTTAATGTGTGGTTTTTTTTGTTTCTGTTTTCAACATTTTCAACAATGATTCTGAAAATTCAGCTTTGCATTCAGGGTTCGAATTATGATTTCATCTTTGTGGGGGTCTCTTTAAAAAAGGAAAAAAAAAGTAGCCTATGAGCAGGCGCGGTGTAGCTTACTAATGTAAATAAATGAAAATGTTTAATAAAAAAGCATTGCTAACACAATTCAATTTAAATATTACATTTGGTTTAATTTGTTAAATGAATAAATAAACAGATCCGACAATTTTAAGTGTGTATTTAAATGGCCCAGTGGCAGAACTTTTGCCAAGCGTGTCAGAGGTTCTGGGTTCTAATCCGCAATCGTATAGGGTTTTTTTTCTCATCAAAACCGATTATGTTTATCAGTGGTTGTATATCAGGCAAGGACACGTTTGTGTGCATTTTGTTTTGTAATTTCACCGGAACGAATAGAGAGTCTCCTCAACGGATTGAAGCGTGCGAGTGAAGACTGTGCGCGAGCCACAAGAGAACACAGCATCCGCACCACTGATCGCAGCAGCAACCAGCACTTTGGTCACTTGATTGTGACTTCTGTGAGTTGAGAAAAGTCAGTAAAAGTCCTGGCAGAAAGCGAAGCTAAGATGTAGTAGTAGTGTGATGATGATCCGAGATCCCGCGAGATCCATGTGTTTGGCATCTTGTCCTATCTTTTAAGTCACGCTACAGTAGCCTGAAGGAAAAAGTGCTTTATTTGTAATTTAAAATAATGGTGCTGATGATTTTTCGAGACCCCACAGGTGTATGATTTACTGCTTTCATGGGAGCTCATCCTCTCTCTATGGGAGCTCAGCTCCCACTGGCTCCCACGTAATTCGAACCATGTTTGCATCACAGGAATAAATTACATTTTACAATATATTCACATAACTGGTAATAATATTTCACAGTTTTTACAGTATTTTTGATCAAATAAATGCAGCCTTGGTGAGCAGAAGAGACATTTTCATTATTCTGAACGTTTGACCGGTCCTTGACAGCAACAGTGTCGGCCCAGATCCGGTACGTATCTCAGCATCGGGTTTGTAATGGCATGAGGATGATGTACAGAGTGATGACAGAAGGACTGGAGTCTGACATGTGCTGTTGTGATGCTTGTACCTTTTTCCTGGCCTGTTGCTCCTTCAAGGAGTGAGATTTGACATGTTTGCGCAGAGAGCTGGGGTCCGTGTAGCGTTTACCACAACCCTGGATCTGACACGCGTAGGGCTTCTGCACACACACACACACACACACACACACACACACACACACACACACACACAGAGAGAGAGAAACACACACACACACAGGTTTGTTTTGCTATACTTATGAGGACATTCCATAGGCGTAATGGTTATTATACTCTACAAACTGTATATTCTATCCTCTTATACTAACCCTAACCCATCACACACACACACACACACACACCCTAACCCTACCCGTCACACACACACACACCCTAACCCTACCCATCACACACACACACACACCCTAACCCTACCCATCACACACACACCCTAACCCTACCCATCACACACACACACACACACCCTAACCCTACCCGTCACACACACACACACACACACACACACACACACCCTAACCCTACCCGTCACACACACACACACACACACACCCTAACCCTACCCGTCACACACACACACACCCTAACCCTACCCATCACACACACACACACACCCTAACCCTACCCATCACACACACACCCTAACCCTACCCATCACACACACACACACACACCCTAACCCTAACCCATCACACACACACACACACACACACCCTAACCCTACCCGTCACACACACACACACCCTAACCCTACCCATCACACACACACACACACCCTAACCCTACCCATCACACACACACCCTAACCCTACCCATCACACACACACACACACACCCTAACCCTACCCGTCACACACACACACACACACACACCCTAACCCTACCCGTCACACACACACACACACACACACTAACCCTAACCCATCACACACACACACACCCTAACCCTACCCGTCACACACACACACACCCTAACCCTACCCATCACACACACACACACACCCTAACCCTACCCATCACACACACACACACACACACCCTAACCCTACCCGTCACACACACACACACACACACACACACACCCTAACCCTACCCGTCACACACACACACACACACACACACACACACACACACACACACACACACACACCCTAACCCTACCCATCACACACACACACACACACACACACACACACACACACACACACACACACCCTAACCCTACCCATCACACACACACACACACACACACACACACACACACACACACACACACACACACACACACACACACACACCCTAACCCTACCCATCACACACACACACACTAACCCGACCCCTGAACCTACCCATCACACACACACACACACACACACAGTTCTCTGCCTGTTGTCTGCAGGTGTGTTGTGTGGGAGTGTTATATGTTCTTCTACACTGGGGAAGAGCATGTGTCTCCGCGGCTCTGAGGTGTTCTGGTGTTCTGGTGTTCTGGTGTTCTCACCGTGTCGACGTGCGTGCGCTGGTGTTTGGCGCGGTCGCTGGAGTTGCTGAAGGCTTTCTGGCAGCCGGGCTGCTGACACACGTAGGGTTTCTCTCCCGTGTGGCTCCTCAGGTGGATCTTCAGGTTCTCCAGGCGGGAGAACGCCTTCTGACAGCCCTCAAACTAACCAGAGGAACACACAGATCAATCTCGAGAGCTAGACGTGCCACAGGAACAGTGTTTCTCAAACTAACCAGAGGAACACACAGATCAATCTCGAGAGCTAGACGTGCCACAGGAACAGTGTTTCTCAAACTAACCAGAGGAACACACAGATCAATCTCGAGAGCTAGACGTGCCACAGGAACAGAGGCTGACCAGAAGGGGTCAGTGTTTTCCTGCTCAAGTAACCTGTCTATGTCCCTCTATTATTATTCTGATTATTATTTCTCTAATTATATTATTTTGTGCCATCTGTTAGATGAAGCCAACTACACTATTCTCTGTGCATATATTATTATGCATTGTTTAATAAGCTAATTAAAGTGTAGGAACAATAACAAGCATCTATTTCACCTCAGTATGAAGTATAAACTTAATAAGGCGTCATAGATTCACAGTTAGTTATAGTTTCAGGAATGTGTCTAAGGGTTTATCACTGCATCAAACGCTTGACCGTTCACTGTAATTAAATGACATCATGAACATTTCTGCAGTGGCTTCATCATCATCATCATCATCATCATCATCAAAAGAACAGCATTTATTTGAAATAGAATCTTTGTAACATTATAAATGTCTTTACTGTCACTTTAATCAATTTAATGTGTCCTTGATGAATAAAAGTATTATTATTATTTAACAATGATGCTGAAAATTCAGCTATTCAATTATTATTATGCATTATTAAATTAGCTAATTAAAATTAAGAAGTGTAGGAACAATAATAGGCGACGTTTGCATCTATTTCATCTCAGTATAAACTTTTTTTTTTTTTTTTTTCTTACACAGTGTTTTTGTCTTGTTTCCAGTCCAAATTTCAAAAAATTCTTAAATCAAGATGCATTACTATATGAGTAAAATGACATTAGATATTATGTCCGGTTTTCCGGGGGAATTCATTAAAATTAAGTGAGTTGATGCTTAAAAAAAAGCACAATTATCTGCCAGTCGGGTCAGAAAAAACAGAAACAATTGACCCCATTGGCAGATAAACTCACTTAATTTTGATGAATTCCCCCAGAAAACAAGACTTAATATCTTATGTCATTTTACTACTTTAATAAATGCATCTTGATTTAAGAAATGTTTGATATTTGGACTGGAAACAAGACATAAATACTAAAAAAAGCATGCTTTGCCGTGTAGTTTCACAGTTAGTTATAGTTTAACGGTTTATCACTGCATCAAAAGCTTGACCGTTCACTCTAATTAAATGACATCATGAACATTTTTGCTTCATCTTGCAAGAATGTGACATTCCTGATCTTTGTCCTTTCGGATGTCCGGACAGGAATGCCGGCGAATCACGGATGCCAGAAAGCACCGATGCGTGAACAAACGCCCTGACCTCATTTGTTTCGTTCAGAAATATGGTTTAGAAATAAATAATTACCTATCAGAAAATGACTTCAGCAATCGCTGGAATTCTTTGGTTCTGAGCTCATCTTATATAACAGGAACATAATGAAGTTGGACATTAATAGTGTTTCTGTCAGCATGTTTTGATTGCGTTATAATGAAGTGGTTATTTTAGTTGATTTAGCAGGAGATATTAATGCAATAGCAGAGTCGCATGTAGGCGTTATTTAATCACCAGGCTTGAGCTGATCTTTACAAGGGTCAGTAATTGACTCTAAATATAAAGGTTTGTTTTGTGAGAACAGAAAGATCTGTACTTGTGATTCGTCACTGATGAACAGGAATTCTTTTGGGATGGGGATTTATCGGGATTGTTTCTATAAGCAGCGGGAGGGAGTCACAGTCGTTGTGGCGTTTCTTCACGTACGTGGACTGTCAATTTTGCAAAATCCTTTCTGTTCCCAACTTATAATTTCTTTAATTTTTTAATTATTAATATATTTTTTCCTATTTTTTAAAGCAAATTTTTGGAGATTTGTTTTTATTTTTTATTTTATTTACCTTTAAATTACTAGATTTGATCAATAAATAATAAATAAATAGCACATTCCTCACATTCTTTCAACTTAAATTCAAAATAACTAATGCATAACCCTTTTAATTCAGCTCTAAATATCTTACATTGGGTGTCTTTGCCGACACCTCTTGAGGAAAATAAATAATATAAGATGATATTTCATGACTCTAGATGTCCTTATAGCTCTATATGGAGCAAATGAGCTGCTCCTCTGGGTCCTAAAGTCAGTTCACCTTAGTATGCATTCAGATACACATGTAGACATTATAAAATATTTATTTTGGTATTCCTCGCATTCCATTAATTCCTAAGGGGGTCAAATTGAGCCAAGACGGAAGGATTTGTTACTTTTATTTATTTTATTATTTGTGGTTCAAGTGTGACAAGTCCTAGGGTCAAAAATTAATTTTGGGTCAAAATGACCCGAGGGAAGGATGATTAATTAGTGGCGTTAATCACTAGCACGAAAATAAACTTCAGTGTATCCCACAGCATTTGAATGAATCCTCAAATCAAGCACGTTTTTATTTTACTGACCCAGACAGTGTCGGCCCAGATCCGGCCCACATCCGGTACATGTGGACTCCACTTGCCCGACCATAAAACAAGTGAAAAAAGTCCAACATTGAAGGAGAAATAAAGTCTAGACTTGTCCATCCTTGTCTTGTCTAGTCAGATCCTTGTTCCTACAGGCAGAAGAAGACTAATCTGGGACCGTTTATCGTGAACCAGAAGCCATTAAGCTTCAACAGTCGTTGAAGTCAGAAGTAATAACTACAGCCGCCTAATTACCAGTGGATCATTAAAGAGCTAAACTGCACCTCAACTATCCCACCAGTCCTCTGGCTCACACACACCAGCCACAGAAAACAGCAGATCAATGAGCATTCAGTTCAGGCCAGCTGGGGAACCTGTGTCTGTGCAGGACTTTCACAGACTTTATTTAATAAAGCTTGGCCGTTGTGAGAGAGCGAGTCCTGAATAGATGTCAACATGAGCCAGGGCTCGTGTGCCAGGGCTTTGGCATCACCCAGACAACTACAACTGCTTCATTATCATCTAAGGTTAGGAATGGCCAGAGAAGAATGTGTGTAGACCAGTGTTAATTTCGTTAACGAAAACTATGACGAAAAATGTTCGTTGACGACCTTTTTTCCCCTGACTAAGACAAGACGATGAGAGACGACACCCACGTCATTAAACGATAACTGTGACTATATCAACACATGCAATATCGTTGACGAAAAAAGACGAGACTGAAATGTGTTTAAACATTTTTTAAACTTAACCAAAACCACTTGTTTGTGTCAAATAAAGGAGACGACAACACAATGACTGTTTTTGTACGAGCGTTCATGCTTACGGTTGCCAGATTTTAATAATTAAACACCCAGTCAGAGCTTTTCTGTTAAAAGAACACGTTTTCTACCCGGTCTTTTCAATAGTATCTGGCAACCATGCGCGCGCGCTCTCGACACTGCTGAAGAAGCGTGGATGATCTGAAAACACAGACGAGTAAGCTGGAGTTTAGCGATCTTCATTTGAGATTTTCTACTTAAATTAAAGTGTCTTTCAGTCGGTCTGTGTTCTGCCACGAGCCGTTTGCGCTATCTGTGCTACTAAATCTGCGATCAAAATATAGGCTGATATCCAGCAGTGTTTTTAATGTTGATCATATTATACGAGCAAGAATGCAATGTTTCCTGAATATCCACACGATTTCAAATGTGACATTGATTTTATACAACAGTTCAACAAACAGAAGGGTAGGCTAACATTAAATAATGTACTGCATTTAAAACAGTTTTGTCAGTAGGATTATTGCTCTATTTTGCAACGAAAGCCACAGCAGAACTGCTGCATACAGCGGTGATTCGAGAACGAATCTGTGGCTTTGAACGAATCGTGAGATTCAATGACCCGTTCATAAAAATAGCAGCTTGCTTCCTTACTGAATGAATGACTCCATGACTCACTCATAAAGACAGTGACTTACTATTGGCTTTAATTTAATATTTTAAAAGTACCGGTATCACTTCGTTTTTACCATCATTGCATATTTATTGAACATTGTTTAGTTAAAAAAAAATGTACAAAAATATTGTCCCTTAATGGAAAAAGTGTGACTGCAGTCTAAGTGGAAGAGAGGGGGTACCAGGGGGTAGGGCACTCTAAAAACCACTGAACTAAGGAAAAGGGGTATGTAGAATTGCACAAGTGCTACTGCTAGAGAGTGCAATGTCAATACAGCCTGTTACCTTAATTTACATTTCTCATAAGCTTAACTGAATTAGCCTAGAGATAAAAAATTTAGGAATTTTTTTTGTCTAAAGACTACATATAAATAGCTACCAAAATTAATGTCGGTAACTGCAGTTTGACTAAAAGTTGACAAAAAATGCAATGACTTTTCGTCAACTAAAACTAGACTAAAACTATGAAAGACAAAATGACTAAAATGTGACTAAGACCAATAAGTATTTTCGTCTCAAGATGAAAACTAAGACTAAATCAAAAATGGCTGCCAAAATGAACACTGGTGTAGACAGGGTTTGATATTTGAAGTGACAAATGATTGCATTTGCTCGTATGATATAAAATAATGTAAGGCCTTTATGTTTTTATGTGGGTTTTGAAGTGAAAGGTCGATCAGAATCATTGATTTTGGAGGAAATTGGAGAATGAAGGATCATTCACATGATCAAAACAAGTGAAAGATGGTTGGATAGGTAGACAGACAGACAGATGGATAGATGGATAGATAGATAGACATAGATGGATAGATAGATAGATAGATAGATAGATAGATAGATAGATAGATAGATAGATAGATAGACGGATTGATAGACATAGATGGATAGATAGATGGATAGACAGATAGATAGATAGATAGATAGATAGATAGATAGATAGACGGATGGATAGACATAGATGGATAGATAGATAGATAGATAGATAGATAGACGGATGGATAGACATAGATGGATAGATAGATAGATAGATAGATAGATAGATAGATAGATAGATAGACGGATGGATAGACATATGATAGATAGATAGATAGATAGATAGATAGATAGATAGATAGATAGATAGATAGATAGATGGATAGACAGATAGATAGGTAGACAGATAGGTAGATAGATGGATGGATAGACATAGATAGATAGATAGATAGATAGATAGACAGACAGATGGATAGATAGATAGATAGATAGATGGATGGATAGACAGATGATATATAGATAGGTAGACAGACAGAAAGATAGATAGATAGACGGATGGATAGACAGATGGATAGATAGATAGATGGATAGGTAGACAGATAGGTAGATAGACAGATGGATAGACATAGATAGATAGATAGATAGATAGATAGATAGATAGATAGATAGATAGACATACATGGATAGACATGTGGGTATGTGAGTTTTGAAGTGAAAGGTCGATCAGAATCATTGATTTTGGAGGAAATTGGAGAATGAAAGATCATTCACATGATCAAAACAAGTGAAACCAAGTGAAAGATGGTTGGATAGGTAGACAGACAGAGAGATAGATAGATGGATAGATGGACAGATAGATAGACGGATGGATAGACATAGATGGATAGATAGATAGATGGATAGACAGATAGATAGACAGATAGATAGACAGACAGACAGACAGACAGACAGACAGACAGACAGACAGATAGATAGATAGATAGATAGATAGATAGATAGATAGATAGATAGATAGATAGATAGATAAACAGATAGATAGATAGATAGATAGATAGATAGATAGATAGATAGATAGATAGATAGACAGATAGACAGATGGATAGACAGGGAGATGGATAGACAGATGGATAGATAGACAGATGGATGGATAGATAGATAGATAGACAGACAGACAGATAGATGGATAGACAGATAGATAGATAGACAGACAGATAGACAGATGGATAGACAGGGAGATGGATAGACAGATGGATAGATAGACAGATGGATGGATAGATAGATAGATAGATAGATAGATAGATAGATAGATAGATAGATAGATAGATAGATAGACAGACAGACAGATAGATAGATAGATAGATAGATAGATAGATAGATAGATAGATAGATAGATAGATAGATAGATAGATAGATAGATAGATAGACAGACAGACAGACAGACAGACAGATAGATAGATGGATAGACAGATAGACAGATTGGCATCACCCAGACAACTACAACTTTTTCATTATCATTTATTTGAGGTTAGGAAATGCCAGAGATTAATGTGTGTTGAGGAGATTAATTACTGCATTCGCTCGAACAATAAAACAGAATGTAAGGCTTTTATGTTTTTATGTGGGTTTTGAACTGAAAGGTCGATCAAAATAATGAAGTTAACAAAGGAATTGGAGGATGAAGGATCATTCACATGATCCAAACAAGTGGAACTCGCTGTACTTTAGATGTGACAGTCGTTTGAAGCTCTATTGTTTGAGATCGGAACTGTTAAACGGTAAAAAGCTTGTGATCCTATTTAGCATGAACAAAGACAAAGAGCATTTTCTTAAGAGCCAGATTAGCTTACAGCTGTTCAGAACCGCCACGATTCTTGGCAGATCAGATTGTGACGATGATTGTATGAAGTGACTGAGAAAACAACAGAGTTTCAGGTTTGGCATCTTTACAACATGTGCTAATCAGATTAAGAACAAACACAGCCAGAGGCTTCAAGCTAAAGTACACATACTCTTACTAAGAAGAAGTGCTGTACTAACATAGCACAGGGGTAGCATCATAATATACTATCATTCTCAATACCAAAAAAAAAGAAGCTTTAGCATGGTAGCACATGCAAAAAACATATGAGAGAAAGATAGATAGACAGACAGACAGATTAGATGGAC
>CM038645.1:28888350-28995850 GCA_021554675.1 Leuciscus idus | reverse complement strand
GACAGATAGACAGACAGGTAAACAGACAGACATGTATATATACAGGTAGACAGACAGACAGACAGACAGATAGATAGATAGATAGATATTTTCTAGGCCAAATAATTTTGTAAAATATACGTTTTGAATAAAATTAAGTGTTTAGTTTTGATACATTTGCTGTAGTTCCTTAAACAGATGAAGCGTAATGCAGTTTCTCCACAGTAGCACGTGTGTGTGTGTGTGTGTGTGTGTGTGTGCTCACAGATGAAGCGTAATGCAGCTTCTCCACAGCAGCACGTCTGTGTGTGTGTGTGTGTGTGTGTGTGTGTGTGCAGCTTCTCCACAGCAGCACATATGTGTGTGTGTGTGTGTGTGTGTGTGTGTGTGTGTGTGTGCAGGTTCTCCACAGCAGCACATGTGTGTGTATGTGTGTGTGTGTGTGTGTGTGTGTGTGTGTGTGGGGGGGGGGGGGGGGGGGGGGGGGTGTGCAGCTTCTCCACAGCAGCACGTGTGGGTGTGTGTGGGTGTGTGTGTGTGTGTGTGCAGCTTCTCCACAGCAGCACATGTGTGTGTTTGTATGTGTGTGTGTGTTGGTGTGTGTGTGTGCAGCTTCTCCACAGCAGCACGTGTGTGTGTGTGTGTATGTGTGTGTGTGTGTGTGTGTGTGTGGGGGTGTGTGTGCAGCTTCTCCACAGCAGCACATGTGTGTGTGTGTGTGTGTGTGTGTGTGTGTGTGTGTGTGTGTGTGTGTGTGTGTGTGTGTGTGTGTGTGTGTGTGTGTGTCTCCACAGCAGAACACAGTGAGTTATGCTGATTATATTGGCAGGGTCTTTGTCTTGTTAACGCTGTGATTAATGATGAGTTTCTCAGTAGATCTCACAGCTAAACTAGTTTAAACCTTCACAAGAGTTTCTCCTGATGCCGCATCAACAGAGAGAAAACACAGTTACACTTTACAATAAGGTTCATTAGTTCTACAGCATTTATTAATCTTAGTTCATATTAATTTCAACATTAACTAAAACATTATTTAAATCAAATGTTGTATGTTAGCATTAGTTAATGCACTGTGAACTAACATGAACACAATGAACAGCTGTATTTTTATTAACTAACATTAACAAAGATTAATAAATACAGTAACGAATGTATTGCTCATGGTTAGTTCATGTTAGTAAACACAATAACTAATGTAAACTAATGAACCGAAAACACAAGCGTCTCTGAATCTCTGCAGTGTTGAGATGCACACACTGAAGCGCACGAGCTTCACCATGGCAACCACTGGGGGGTGTCGTTACCCAACGACCAGATCCTCTTAATCAAGCACTTCTCTTAATTACTCTAAAGAAAGAAAGTTCCTTAATGGTTCTTTAATGATATTAAAAGTTCAGTTTAGAAACATGCCTACCTAAAGAAGCCTTTAGTCTAACATGCTTTGTGTTGGAAACTCGACCGCAAAGAGATCATTGTTTTGAACATTGTTGAGTGTGAGTGTGTGTGTGTGTGTGTGTGTGTGTGTGTATGTGTGTGTGTGTGTGTGTGTGTGTATATGTGTGTGTGTGTGTATGTGTGTGTGTGTGTGTGTGTGTGTGTGTGTGTATGTGTGTAAACATGTGAGTGTATGTACAGTATGTGTGTGTGTATACGTGTGTGTGTATACGTGTGTGTGTGTGTGTGTGTGTGTGTTTGTATACATGAGTGTGTGTATGTGTGTAAACGTGTGTGTGTATCTACAGTATGTGTGTGTGTGTGTGTGTGTGTGTGTGTGTAAACGTGTGTGTGTGTATGTACAGTGTGTGTGTGTATACATGTGTGTGTGTTTGTATACATGAGTGTGTGTATGTGAGTATGTGTATATGTGTGTGTGTATGTACAGTATGTGTGTATACATGTGTGCGTGTGTGTGTGTGTGTTTGTATACATGAGTGTATGTACGTGTGTGTGTGCATACGTGTGTGTGTGTGTGTGTGTGTGTGTGTGTGTGCATACATGTGTGTGTTTATGTTTGTGTGTGTGTGTGTATACACGTGTGTGTGTGTGTATACATGTGTGTATATGTGTATATATACGTGTGTGTGTATACATGTGTGTGTATATATGTGTGTGTAAATATAGCAAAAACTTTTTTAACTACACACAGGTATATATAGCCTAATTTTATGTAATATATATATATATATATATATATATATATATGCTTTTTCTATACTTTTCAAAAAATAATTTATAACTGTATATGTGTGTGTGTATGTGTGTGCGCATACGTGTGTGTGTGTGTGTGTGTGTGTGTGTGTGTGTGTGTGCGCATATACACGTGTATGTGTGTGTGTACATGAGTGTGTGTGTATCTGTGTGTGCATACATGTGTTTGTGTGTGTATATATGTGTGTATACGTGTATGTATACGTGTGTGTGTGTGTATATGTGTGTACATGAGTGTGTGTGTATCTGTGTGTGCATACATGTGTTTGTGTGTGTATATATGTGTGTGTATACGTGTATACGTGTGTGTATACGTGTGTGTGTGTGTGTGTATATGTGTGTATATGTGTGTATATATATATGTGTGTGTGTTTAATATTTTTTGTTTGTTTTAATCCATACGTGTACATTAGTTATCTGTAGATGAGCTGTGACTCACGGAGCACTTGTTGGGCTTCTCCCCGGAGTGGACCCTCATGTGTATGAGCAGCTTGTAGCGCGCGTTGAAAGGCTTGTGTTTGCGCGGACACGCGGCCCAGAAGCAGGTGAAGTCCTCGCCCTTACGCTGGTCAACGTGAACCTTCTCGATGTGCTTGACCAGATCGTCCCGCGGGCCGAAAACAGCACCACAGTCCAGCCAGCGACAGCAATGACCTCCACTCGGGTCTTCATCTTCATCCTCCTCAAGCATTGAGGGAAGAACCATTGAGTTCTGAGTGTGAGATCCTCGAAAATGAGAGTTATATGGAGGTGGAGGACCTCGAGGAGGACTAGGCGTTCGGATTAAAGCGGAAAACTTAAGCTGTATTGAAGGCGAGTGTTTGTTTTGGATCTCATGAGCGGGTTGAAGTTGGTGCTCCACCACTAGATTAGTGAATTGATCTTCTATTCCCTCTAAATGCTGCATTCTGGAAGTCTCTGAGTCCGTTTGGACACACACACTCTTGTTTGTGTGTTTTCCATGGTTCGGATGAGGGATGCAACTTCCTCTGACTCCCAGAAAGTGTCCGCAAACATCCGATTGCAATGGCGAATGAGTCCCTAGTGGGAAAAAACAAGTAAACTTTATTGTAAACAAGTAAACTTTATTGTATTGAGTTAGTTGGGGACATTTAACTTAATATTCAACAATAACTAAACTAAATTGGGACCCCCCCCCCCCCCCCCGGCCTAAGGCACACCTGTGCAATAATCATGCTGTCTAATCAGCATCTTGATATGCCACACCTGTGAGGTGGATGGATTATCTCGGCAAAGGAGAAGTGCTCACTAACACAGATTTACACAGATTTGTGAACAATATTTGAGAGAAATAGGCCTTTTGTGTACATAGAAAAAGTCTTAGATCTTTGAGTTCAGCTCATGAAAAATGGGGGCAAAAATGTGCAAAATGGGGGCAAGCACGTTGCGTTTATAATTTTGTCCAGTGTACTTGAAGTGAAAATAAAGTTAAAAGTGTATTTATTTGCACTTTATTAAAAATATATTTTAGGTATATTTTAACTGTGTGCTGGAAATGATCATTGTAACAATGCATTGAAAGTATACTTTCAAAATACATTATAGTATACAATAGTATTTTGTACAAAGTATAGCTAAGTATTATTTGTCTATTAATGTGCATTTGTTATTGAAGATAAAGTGTGCAATTTGTAGAATACACTTATGGACGGCGCCGATAACCTTGTGGGCAAGTTATCCTAATAAAAGGCAAAAACGGCAAAAATAAATCTTTTAAATATATATATATATATATATATATATATAAATACACTAATAGTATATTGCTTGTATGTTTCGAAGACACTCGTAATGAATTTGCAATGTAGTTGTAACACAAATAAAGTACACTTTAATATCACTAATCAAACATGTAATTAGTCCCTACACAGGCATATACTAAGTATACTTGAAGTTGTTCCAATTTAGCTCACAAAAGTACACTTAAAGTTATGCTTTACTACGATTTAATTACAACTAAAATATATTTAGTACAAAATCAGCAGTTTCAAAATAGCACACTTCAAGTTAACTAATCATGAACACACCTGAAGTGTACTGAATTAATTCTGTATTATGAACCAAAGAGCCAAAACAATCTCTGTTACTTAAATTTTCTATTATCACTGTAACACCGTGTGCTAACTACACGTGACGCGACGCGTGATAAAAGCCTCTTCTCCATGTTAATGAGAGTGTGTGTCCTAACCAGACGCGACGGCGACACGAGACGATTCTATAGTAGAAACGGTTTCTATTTTTCTGTGACGTCGCGCTGGAACAACAAACACAAAGTGTGGCGATGATAATCTCAGGTGCTGTTTATGTGCTTTATTTAATGTTAAAAGCGTGTCATGTGACTCTGAATATCATTTAGTGCTCCAGCTTTGTGGCTGTAAAAGCAACAGTGGATAATTCACCTCAGATCTTGCAATTAAACAAATGGAAACAAGAACGTTCAAACTGTGAACAAACAAGTGTATTCTTTGACAAAGATTGTTTTAGTAACTCAGTATGTATTTTTAATAATGTTTAAATGGTGTAATATTTGTGAGTTTGATTATGTACTTATGCATTTTCTTGCGAGTGCCGTCAAGATTACTCTCTGGTGCAGCGAGACTCCGCCCACGCGCTATTCTGATTGGCTGTGGGTTTTGATTGATTTGTACGCATCTCACAGTCGCGTCACGTCTAGTGTCGACAGACAAATTATTTGTCGCTGGAATCTTATCGCGTCTGGTTAGGACACGGTGTAAAGCTGCTTTGAAACAATCTGTATTGCTAAAAGCGCTGTATAAATGAAGGTGACGTGACTGTCTGCAAGTATACTTAACATGTTTTTTTTTCTCCAGGGGTCGGACACGATGCCGGAGAGTTTCGAGACCCGATTATATACGCCACTAGCGAGGTCGGGGAGGTTCTGATGATGGAGTTGAGGTCGAGTCCGAGTCCATCAGAGAGAGGAGATAAAGACAGTGCTCTCTTCTTGGATCGGGACGAGAGACTGTGGTCCTCCTTGAAGAGGTAATGAGGGAGAGATGTGGGGTTGGAGAGGGGTTCTGGCACGAGGTTCAGATCCGCTGGTTCTGATGTGTGTGTGAGACCCAGAGGAGGCAGAACCCGGTACCCGTACTGCCAGTCCAGTTTACCGCTGCGGATCGACTGGGTCTCGGCAAGGCTGAGGGTCGTCGAGGCTAAAGACTCTCTGGACAGCAAACACCTGCAATAGATCGTGTCATTAATGTCACTCCAAATCGATTAGATTTTGAATTAGCTTAAATTTTTTATATTCTTTGCTTTTGTCATTTTATTATAGTTTTTTCTAAATATTGCTATTTATTTTTATTTTAGTTTAAGTTTTTGTATTTTTTTTCAGATAAAGTCGCCCTGTGGTGTGAATCCAGCTTTTAATGTTGTTTATGTGTCTATGTGGTGTTTTTAATACGCTTTAAGACAAACCATGTGTAAGTTCATAAGTCGACACCATTGCTGAGTATTTCCTCCTTAAAACTGCAGTGAACCAAAGACAGTCTCAAACACACACTTTGAAATCGCTGGTGTTTCTGACGTCACAAACTACCTTGTAACCAATCAGATCAACGTGTGATCGTCAACCAGTGGATCTCTGAGCTGAGTGAGTGAGTGGAGGCGGGGCTCATTTGCATATTCATAGAACCACGCATACTAAACGCGGCAAGCGTGTCGAGTTACATTCAAAATATTTTAAGGCATGAAGAAATTTATTTCAAGGAAAAACGTTTAAATGTGTCATTTGGTGATCAAAGATGAGTTTTAAGGGATACAATTATTGACTACGGAGGACTTTAATATTTTTAATTAGCTTTGATATTTGTATATTTTTGGATGTTAATTTTAGTAAAATTTTTTAGTGCTTTTGTCATTTTATTTGTTTTTGTTTTTTGGGGGGTTTTTTGTGCTTCAACTTAAAACTTACTTCAGTGTATTGCCAAGGCAACACTTTTAATTTTTATTTGGTTAAAGGTTTTAACTAATATTTATATTTAATTGTTTAGCTTTATTTCGATAAACAGAAATGTTTTTAATAGTTTTAGTTAACAATGACCCTGATTTATATATATATACGTTGATTCTATTTTCATGTTTCTTAATAGTTGTGGTCATTTGCACTTTAATCTGTTTAAAACATTTGTTTACTTTATACATTTTTGTGTATTATTTTATAGCATTTAAGTGTTAAATGTTAAAATGTCCTTTTGTTGTATGAAAAAAGTTAAACTTCACACTTAAGTGTCTACAACTTAATTCAATATGGTGATAAAAGATCTAGCAATTATCGCGGCATGAAAATATCTTCACATGCCTTTCCTGAAACTGACTGAAATTCAGGTTTTTATTTATGGAAAAAAATGTACACTAATATTTATAATTTATTGTTTAGCTTTATTTCGGTTAACAAAATGTTTTAGTTAACAATAACCATGATTTATATATATATATTGTCGATTTCTTGTCCATGTGACTTTTGCAGTGCATTTCAGATTCAGAGAAGAAAGTCATAGAGCAACATGAATGTGAGTAAATTATGATGTGCCAAGTTTGAATATGTAGAAGCATAAATCAGATGAGATTTGAGAGCTTTGGAGGGGAAAATAAGAAGACTTGTATATTGATCTATTAGGCATATTGTGCAGAAGTCAGATGGACGTTTGATGAGGTATTCTCTTTAAGGATATTTACCTGGCATCAGTGAAGGGAACGGCGAGTGAGTGAGGCGGGATGTTTTGGGCTGAAGTTTGAGTGACGGATGGAGAAACCGGACCCAGACTGTGGACCAGCATGGCGTTACTCGTCACCTGCAGGTTTGAGCCGCCGTACGGCCCAAAAACGTTTCTGTTCATCCCCAAAGACAAGTAACCTGAGGAAGAGTCATCAGACATTTATAACCCATGACTGAATGAACATAATTCACGCTTGTATCATATAAAATCTTTGGAAAGTCCAGAAGTCACGTAATACTGAAGTTCAGACTGTCTGAATGAAATCTTGCCATTAAAGAGCAGGAAAAACTGGCAGTAAAAGACTCCAGCAGAGAACTAATAATCAAGCTGTGCCTTTGAGTCGATCAGAGGCTGTTCTGCCCTGGAGATATACTTATTCTCCTTCCTTGTACAGCATAGGCAAGGCTAGTTTAGTTATATAGCACATTTCATACACTATGGTGATTCAAAGTGCTTTACAGAAAGGAATTAAATAATATAATCACAAAATAAAAGCAAGGAAAATTAAAACAGTTATAAAAGAAATTAAAAGAGATACATGGAAAAGGAAATGGGCACAGCAATAGATGAGAATGACTAGGAAGTAATGTGTAAAATGCAGAGGAAGACGACTTACTCGCTAACTTGGAGAGAATTTGGATGGAAAAACATAATGAGATTTTTTATTACCCCTGTTCAGAAAGCTCATCGAAACATAGGACCAGGGTGCTGGAGATCGTGTGGCGTCAGCGACGCTAATCATTATCATATATTCTGGGCCTGAGCAAAGGCGAGAGGTACACAGATGCTTAGAGAATATTTTCCAAACTAATATCCCTTTAGATTTGGTCTGGAAACCCCAAATCTGACTTCAACTGCAGATAAGTGCCTGTTTAGGAGTCTGTTATTGTCAGCCAGAAAGGCCCTGACAAAATGGCTTCAACCAGACCTACCGGGCACTGAGGAATGGTACAACACTATATACCAAATATATAATGGAGAGACTCACTATGACCTTAAAGGAACACTCCACCGTGAAATAGGGCTTATTCACCTTCTTTCCTACATTTAGATAGGTGGGCAAATGCATTTTTGTCTCAGTGCATGCATTGTTTTAGTTTGACAGGGTCGGCGCTAGCTTAGCTTAGCACAATGAATGGAATCCTTTGTTTCCAGCTAGCATGTCCTGAGTAAAAGTGATCAAAAATAAATAAAAAAACACCTAATTACTTCTTGTGGCCTGCGTATTCACAACGAGTACAAATAGCGATGCAGATTAACACTAGGTGATTTCCTAGGCAGATATTGTCTTGGGACTATATTAGGGGGAAGCACAGGCGAAGCACTGCTACTTGGGCGCAGAGATATCACGCAACACATGAAATCCCATGTTATTCCAATTATGTTTGGAAAAGTGCATAATTATAGATATACTTACTAACTCTCAGCGACCTGTAAAAAACACCGGGCGATCAGCGCTTCAGCGTGAAAAAAACGCTCAGGTCCTCGTTACGCTCATGGCGTTTTAAAAACGCTTTGGTGGACACAGGGCCTAACAAATTAAGTTGTGATGTTCTGAAAATGTCCCGTTCTTAAATGTTATAAAATGTTTAAACCGTAAAGTGAACATTCCATTCTTCACACATTATGGAAATGTTACTTTTAAATGTTCTCTGAACATTCCGAAACAAGTTGTTACATTTAAAAAACGTCATCCAACTAAATGTTTCAGGTAAAAACTTTCCATGAATAACGTATAAATAATGTTTTTGTGCTAACGTTATGAGAACATTATTACAGACCAGATAACGTCGCACCAACGTTCTATTAACGTTGCTGGAAGAACGTTTGTTCATAACTTTGCCTTCTGAGAATATTTCCTTGTTCCTGCTTATTCAACCTTTGTGGAAGAAACTGTTTTATTGTTTTCCTGTTGTAGATTAGAAGCAACTTCACCAGAATGTCTTAAGTTTGCAAATTACACATAAAGAATGCAGATATTTCAAGATCGTTTGCAAAGCACAAGAGAATAAAGATGGCCTCTGCTGTCTTCTCATGCTTAGCAAATTTATATATTGAGTTGAATATTGCAAAATTGTGCATGAAAGTCGTCATTAAAGGGAAGTTGTGCTAGTCGTTTCTTCTCTATTGTGCCGTATATCTGAGTGAAACACTTCTGGAACAAGAACAAATGTGGGCGCTTGATTTTGTCCGTGGGGAAGTGATTGGATGGTTGTGGTTTTTTGTTATTGGTGGATCTCGTGTGAGTGACAGGTTGTGCACGGATAAATCATTTATAATAAATACTTCAAAATTCCATAAAAAAATAAAATAATTGTCCATTTTGATTTCATGGTGACTTTAAATGTTGGCAAAATAATTATATAACAGGCAGATTTTGTTTAAATAGTGATAATGAGCATCAACAATACTGGGTTACAAATCACAAATCAATCTGTAATTTTCAGCTATCAATTATTTTTGTACAGCAAACTCAACATTTAATTTAAACTATGCTATGAACATTTTTTATAATTATTTACTGGAGCTTTTTGTGATATTTCCGCTCTCTATCAAACAGAAACACATGAATAGTCATGGAATTCCTATAAGCCAGAGAAGCGTTTCTGCTCTGTTAAGTACTAACGAGTTTCTCTCTCTGCTTTGGCTCCATGGCTCATTTAGGTACAAGTTTCTGCTTGGTTAATCATCAAAAATATGAGAGCGAGGGTTTGGAGGTGAAGACGTGGTCGGAGCTGCTGGACGGTATTGAAATGAAATATATCAACCACTGTGTAAATCTATGTTTTTTGGGGAGGACGAGACCAGATGAGTCACTATATCTCAATAAAACAAGGCAGGTTTATGATTATGATACTATCAATAACGGCTCACATCAACTAAATCAAAATTGAACTAAAATGACACTATTGTCTTCTGTAGAGCTGCTTATAGCAGAATCTGAATTTCTTTCATAATTGATATTGGAACTGTAATTTTTTTCTTGTTTATTACTGTGAAGCTGCTTTATGGATTTAAATGGTGAGACTTTTGTTTTTGTAATCAGGCTCTCAAAAATTATATAAAGATTTCGATTTCGATTTATCGGCCGATATATTGGTTAACGGCTTTCAAATATAAAGAAGCATTGGCCAAAATGTTCACAACGATGCATCCCTAGAAAATGTGTTCCAACTCACTTTTCTTCATGATTTTACCAATGATTAATTGATTTAATGGTGAAAATGTCTCTATATCGGGCATCGATGATGTCGGCAGGAGGAAAGTCATTTCAAAGCACACCAGAAGTGTAAATTAAGAAAATAAATGGGTTTCATTGTTGACTTTATTAACCTGTATTATATACATAGGACTTCAAGTCCACTTGTGATGTAAATACCTGTTATATCTGACAGTGCGAGAGGAATTGAAGGCTGGAAGTGCTATTTAAATGTGAGTGGGGATGTTGGATTGTCCGTTATCTAATTGAAAGCATCAAGTCTGGTGTTGTGGCTCACTGGGCTGAGCAGTGTGGAGCGCAGGGATGGAGATACGGCCTATTTCATCCACACTGTGGACGTGTCCCTCTTAAATTATGAACATCTGCACTTTCATGTGGAAGATCATTTCTGCCACAGAATAAAAAAATAAAAGGTAAACTGTGGTTAAAAAAAAGGTAATTGTGACTTTTTCCTCACAATTCTGACTTTTTTCCTCACAATTTAGACCTTTTCTCCACACAATTCCAAGAAAAAAAGTCATCATTGTGAGATATATATATATATATATATCTAAAAAAAATTATTCCATGGCAGAAAAAAAAAAAAAGAATTTGTAGATGTAAACTCAGAATTGCAAGATGTAATCTCTCAATTAAAAGTTTATAACTTGCAATTGCGAGATATAAACTTGCACATATGAGAAAAAAAAATCTGAATTATGAGGTAAAAAGACAAAATTACCTTTTTTATTCTGTTGCCAAAACAAAACAAACAATTGCGAGATGCAAACTCAAAATACAGCGAAAAAAGTCTAAATTGCAAGATATAAACTCAATCATGAGTTTATATCTTGCAATTTAGAGATATAAACTCGTAATTTTTTTTATTCTGTGGCAAAAACAAAAAATAACAGAATTGCCGGATGTAAACTTGCAAATGCAAGAAAATTGGGCATATTTACCTTTATTTATTTTTATTCCATGGTAGGAAATTAAAAACAAATTGAGAAACAAAAACGCAGAATTCTGAGAATGAAGTCAGCATTCCGAGATGTAAACTCACAATTATGAGGAAAAGAGTCTGAATTATGAGATAAAAAGTAAACAAGTTTCCATAATTTCAAAGCCACTGAACACGACAGGATATTCTGTCACAGCAAATTCTATGCCTTTAAACCTGAGATGTTTATCCTTGATTTTTTCTCACCATTGTCCGTGCAGCTGGGTCGAACAGATTGTTTGGAAGAGGATGCTGGGAGTGAAAGCGACGGAGCTTGATGACGTGACGACTGTGGAAAGCCCAACTTCCCATTGATCAGCACCTGCCGGCGAAGACTGAGGGCCGAGCTTCCAGAGGTGGAGTCGGGGTGGAGTGATGGGGAAGAGGAGTGACCCGTGTGGATCCTCAGCTGAGGTACCTGAGCCATACTGCAGGGAGAAACCATCAGATTACAGCCTTTCCCGTTCATGTCCGTCACTGCTCCGATGGGGCCACGCTAAACATCATCTTCAGATTTATATGTCGGTCACCTGATGAACATGAAGCCTAGTCAGATTTCCATAGGTCACCATTGTCACCATCTAAAACGCAACCGCTCTCATGTTTTACCGCAGGACAGCAAATGTGAGTAAATTCTGTCAGATCTGCAGGACTGTGATATGAAGAGTGTGTGAAGTAACATATTTTAGCAACAGTGTGAAAGTGAATCGCACATAACAGACACAATACTGGTATAAACATCAATATTGGTACAACATGCGTCACATGACTAAACTTACATCATCGTTTTAAATACCTCCGTTTCTCAGTCCACACTACAACACGGAAACAGCGTTTTCACATTTATCCACTTTGGAGAGCGTTTTCAAAAAGCGCTCAGGATGAACTAAACAGCATCAAAAAATGTTTGCAAAAATTAGATAAATATTTTTAATGTTAACAGTGAGACAATAGGCCTACAGTATGGACCCTTTTCACATTCAGTGTTTCTCAGAAGCGGAAGTCGTCATAGTTGGGTTAACTTCTATAGCGGTGAATGTATATATATTTAATACATATATTTTTTGTTTACACATTTGCTCACATAGTAAAAGAAAAACTCCATAATAGTGTTTAACAACTTTCAAAATGAGGGGAAAAAATAGAGAGAGATTTATAATTGCAGTCAGAAGAGAGAAAGATGTAAACTTTACTGTCACTCACACAGTCGCTGTATTAGAAACACCCTCACAACAGTGTTAAATAGTTAATATAACACAATACAATGTATAATGTTATAAATGCACTTTTTTAATAATAAAATTAATATATAAAAAACTGCAGGATTTGCGATGTCGATGACCATTAAAAAGCTTTATCAGTCTGTGAAAAGGATCCATTGAAGATTTCGTTTTATAAGTTGTTCGGTTTGCAATAAATGTTATTACATTATTACGATTAATTTTCTTACATCATTAGAAATAGCCTAATAAAATCAATAATGTAAAATAAACGTATTTTGATGACAAGCCGAAATCGCGCTTTCACGATATCGTCCCTGAAGCCGCCAAAACTTCAACCGTCTCTCTTCGCGCGCAAAATAACTTGAAATTTATTTAACTCGTTTAAATTTATATTAAACTGAGATCGACACACTTTACAGTAGTTGCTGAAACAGGTCAGTCTGGCGTGTCCTGACTCCCACTGTGCTGGTAAACTCACCTGTTAAAGTCTCCTCATGACACCTTTATGAAATAAACCAGTTCTGTTCAGTCGATCTTCTGCCGCGGTGACGTCATCGTCGATCGGGATCGATCCCGGCGAGTTTCAGGAGTTTTAGCGAGTTTAAAGTGTGCTCATGTTGAGTGAGTGTGAGTGTGAGTGTGAGCTGCTGCTGCCGCTGTTGTGTGTGGGTTGGTGATGGTTGTCATGGGCGGGTAGATCAGACTCATTTTGCCCTTTTGCCCCACAAAACCTCCATCATGTGAATGTTTGGCACGCTTTATAAGCTCCATATTTGGATTCGTTTGCGATCAACGCGCGTTATTTATGAGCAATAATTAAACAAGTGTTTGCCTACTGTAACTTGTTTAATAACTTTCGGGAAGATTTTGCATTATGCATTTTCATATTCATGCAATGCATAACATACTTAAACTATAATGCATAACTGATTTGAATGATAGTTGATCTCTTTCTGATGTCTAGTTTCGATTAGTTTTGTAATGCATCTCACATGTGACCTTGTGTTTGTCTTTTGGCTTGAATGTAAATGCTTCTAGTACAATTTATTTTAATAAAGCATCAAAATGAATTGGTTACACTTTACAAATTAGTTAGTGCATTAGCTAATAGAGCAATATTTTATAAAACATCTATCTTTGTTAATGTTACCTATACCAACCTTTATAATGCATGAAAAGTTGTATGCTAACATTAGTAAATGCTGTGATTAACATGAACTAAGATTGAATAATGCTGTAGATTAGAAGTATTGTTCATTGTTAGTTCATGTTAACTAATGTAAACCTAATTGTAAAGTGTTACCGAGTCACCCAGAGTCTTGCTGTTTTTCAATGAGCAAGTCTTAAACTTTTCTATCAGTTCCCCCAAATCCTCCTGAGCTGGTCTGGTGTGGTTCTGCACTGATACCTGTGTGTTTCCAGGCCAGACTCATTGTGCTGTGCTTTCACTGGCACTTTGAGTGTTTGCTCAGTGAGTTCTGCTGCTTGTTCTCATGGCAACATGACTGTTTATTGTACAGGAGACTTGAGCGAACGCAACGTCTAATAAAAGCCCTGTATTATTACATGATTCAGATGGAGATGCTGTTGGTCTGGATGTCCGGTCTCTGTGTGTTCAGGGTGACCAAACGTGAGTTAAATGCTGGCCTCTAGTGGAAATCACAGGGCAGAAGTGACTGTGAGATGTGAAAAGTGTGTTTACTGACTCCTAACAGGCCTGATTCACTCACTGCCTTCATTATATTCTAATTAGGGGTTTGTGTTTTGCTCTATAATAATCTGTTCACACTAATGCAGAGCTGAGACGGGACTGTCAGACAGTCATTAGGTGCAACTAGACTGTTGAAAGGGTTTCATTATAAACCCAATATGAGCCGATAGCAGTGTTAACTAAATCTAATCTATTGAAATGGAAGTTTTCATTAATTGAAATAAAGCTAGTAATGCAAAATTAGTAATGCAGATGATACAATAAAAATGAGTAATGAATAATGCAATGGCAACTAACTGAAATAACATGTTTTTATTTTGAATTATTAAAACTGAAATAAAAATAGAAATGGCAAAAGCACAAAGCAAAATGACTAAAACTTTAACTAAAATTAAAATTAAAATATATACTACAGTATTAAAATTAGCATATACTAAAATGACACTGGCCTTAATTTAATGCTTAAATTAAATTATCACTTATTTGCTATAATAATACTTTACGAAATTCACAAAAAATGATAATAAAAAAATTAGAAAGGCTTTCACTTCTTTTGGTGGGTCCAAATATTGAACTAAATTATTCTCAAATTTATCAATGCCATGTGAATTGCATTGCATTATTTAGCCATTATAATGCTGATATATTTTTAATTGCATTATTATAATGCTGATATATTTTTAATTGCAGTATTTAACAATGCTGGTATATTTTTAATTGCATTATGCAGCCAAAATGTTGCAATGTTTAGCATGTTTACTACAGTTGCAAAGGGTTTTTCACAGATCTGAAACAAACTACTGTAAAAATAAAATAAGGGATTTTACAGTGTTTCAATCTTTCAGCGATCAGCTCTTAAAATGACCATTTTATCTCAGTGTGAAGAACATTTTAAACTGTTAAATGTGCAAATGTCTTCATATCTCCTCCAGTTGAAAGCCTGTGATGTGCTGGAGATGTTGTTGGTGCTGGTTTCTCCAGCAGAGGGCAGTGGAAGAACACACACCACAATGTTTTCATCTGAATTCATTTCCATATATATAAAAAAAAAAAAGCATCAAATCACCTTGTCAATCTATGTGTGTTTCATGAGAAAGGAGTTTTGTAATAGCAGGTCTAGCACACATGTTGAACAGCGTATGACCCGTTATATGATTAATGTCACGCTCTGCTAGATTCATCAGAGAGCAGGAATTATTCCTGTCATCATTTACATTAAGCCATTCAGTATTCAAACACAATGGGTGTTTATGAAGAGCCGGAATGCAAATGTTCATGAAAACCTTTACTCAATAAGTCACAGACATACAGACGGAGGTGCTTCGCATTGACCTCTCGGATCATGTGCAGCATCTAAAGGTTTCTTCATGAATATAATGCTCAGACAGCGAGAGAGTCTCTCCTGTGATTAATCGAGAGCGCGCACCCGTTTTAAAGGCTCCGAGAACTAATTTCTGCTGGATAATGTCACACACAGTGTGAATGTCACGGACTGAAGGCCCGTTCACACAAGAACCAAAGTGATTTCAACCTTGCATTGTTTAATGGATTTAGTTTTAACTCTTTCTCTGACTGGCAATTTTCCATCATTTATGACACAACACTTCGGAAAATTCAAACATGAATGCATTGCCATTATAATATTTAGCCATTATAATGATATATAATTGCATTTTTAATTGCATTATTTATCCATTATAATGCTGCAATGTTTAGCATTGTTTGCAATTGCAAAACACTAGGTTTAGTGGTTGCAAACGTTTGCTGATTTTGAATCATTTTTAAAAAATTTGACAATATCAGTCTATCACTAAATTAATAACTTGAGTTGAACAGATACACAAGAAGAAATTAAAAGCCATTGAAGTCCCATGCATTGCACTCGTGATATCTACAGTATTTCAGTGAGAAACTCCTGAATCATCAGGCAGAGATGGTGTTTTTAGTTTGAGAAATTCTCTGGACTAATATTCCCTCCTGTTATCCGGTTATGTTGTGAGTTATAAAGACTATTGGACAGACCAGCCATGAACCCACAATCCCTCAGACTTTCTAGAAACTTGAGGATACGAGAGCACTTAAAGGTGCAGTGAGCCATTTCTGAGAAACGCTGTTAACCCCTTCCTCATCACCCCCAATTTTGGCAAGTGCTGCATACATGACATACCCAAAATAAAAAGGTTACTGCTCATAAGTAATTCTGAATAGAAACATAACACACATAATACAAGGAACACGCCGACTTTTTTGGACTTTATCTTATTCCCCGTATCCCCCAGAGTTAGATAAGTCCACACATACCCTTCTCATCTCCGTGCGTGCCGTAACTCTGTCTGACGCACCCACCGCTAGCCTAGCTTAGCACAAAGACTGGAAGTAAATGGCTCCAGCTAGCATACTGCTCCCAGTAAGTGGCAAAATAACGCCCAACAGTTTCCTATTTACATGTTGTGATTTGTATAGTCACAGCGTGTACAAATAACAAGGTCACATGAGTCACAGCCGTCTTCTAACCGTATACATACTGGGAACTATATTCTCAGAAGGCGAAGCACTGCTACTTGGGCGGAGTGATTTGCTCGCAGCGCCTGAGAAACCCTGTGGTGAGGAGCACAGTATGCTAGCTGGAGCCGTTTACCTCCAGTCTTTGTGCTAAGCTAGGCTAGCGGTGGGTGCGTCAGACAGAGTTACGGCACGCACGGAGATGAGAAGGGTATGTGTGGACTTATCTAACTCTGGGGGATACGGGGAATAAGCTAAAGGCCCAAAAAGTCGGCGTGTTCCTTTAAAAGTGGATCCGAATGCCAGAACACACGTGTGGCCAATCAGCAGTAAGGGGCGTGTCCAATAATGAGGGGGAGGTGCCTGTGTTGTAGAGCTTGTTTGTGAATTTAGGGGCAGAGCTTTCAAGATAGGGGTGTGGTCCTCTTGGGAAGGGGAGTGTTTGTTTTTGTGATCACTGCACCTTTAATGAAGTTCATATTATTTGTCATTTGCACAGCTTATTGAAATGCTCATGACACGGATCAGGTCACAACACAAGTGCAGGACGGTTACATACATATACAGACAGACAGACAAATAGAATAAATAAACAATAGACTAAGCAATGTATTCAAGACATGAAGTGGTTAAAAGTAATGGTAATATAATGTCATAATGAATACAGTGTTGTGTTAGGCATGTGGAGTTATTTTTTGTAAATATGTCTATAGTTTTATTACATTTTATTTTTATTTAGAAATATTGCCTTGGCAACTGGCTGAAATATTTTTATTTTATAGAAACATATTTGATTTTATTTCAAGTAATGAAAATATTTTTTAATGGTTTTAGTTTTAGTAATTTTGTGTTTTTTATTTATATTTTTGGTAAGACTAATTGTCTGTATAGTTTTTATTAAGTTTTAGTTTATTTAGTTTTAGTTTAAAGAGAAATTTTGCCTTGGAACTGTCCTAAATAAAATAAGTTTTTTTATTATTTCAGGTAATGTTTAATTTATTTCAAGTAATGAATTGTTTTAGTTTTAGTTAACAATAATAACCCTGAAATATCTAAAAGGAAATATATTTCTCATATTCTCTAATCATATTTTTGTTGATGTTAAAGCAGCGCAGTCAGACTTTACAGTATTTTATCTGTCGTTTGGAAATGTGTCTAACACAGTTGTTGTGACCTTAGAAAGATACTGTGACCCTCAGAAATCTTATCATGTGACTAAAGGCCACAGAGAGACACACACGGATCTGAAAGATCATGATATCTGCCTTCATTCTGCTCATTTTTCATCCTAAAACGTGTCATGAAGGCAACTGGAACTGCTATTTTGAGTTATTTATGGTTATTTGATTTTGAGGAGCATGGCGATTGATCAAAGTATATGATTTGATTTCGTTTTGTTTGCTTTTTATTGTGGCGGAGAGAGCGGAGAATCGACCCTGGAAAACTGTGTTTGCGAGCGCCGTCTTTGCACAAAACTCGCATTAAACATCCTATGAAATTCACCGTGTCAACATAGTTCTTCAAAATCCAATAAAATATGTCAGCACAGTTTTCATGAACCCAATAAAGTGTAATTTTGAAGCGAGCAGTGTGTGTGTGTGTGTTCTTTCAGGTCCTCTCCTGCTCCTCCAGGGTTATTACTCATGTTTTCCTAATTAAAAGCATTGAAAGCAACACTGTTAACGACTGACCGCTTTACAGTCGGAGCTCTTTGAGTCTGTGATGTTAAACAGCTGTTGGTTTTAGTGATAAACTTCTGTTTGTGAGGTGTCATACACATAATTATCATCATCATACTGCAAAAAAAAATATTCCTCAGTATTTGTATCTTGTTTTCCAGCACAAATATCTAAACATTCTTAAGTCAAAATACTTTTATAATAAGTAAGTGACTGACGATATTAAGTATTGTTTTCTAAAAAAACATTTTAGTTTGTGCCTAAAACAAGAACAAATATCTGCCAGTAAGGCCAGAAAAATCCACTTATTTTTTTTACCCTATTGGCAGAAATTTCACTGTAAAAAAAAAATAATTTTGAAAAATTGTGGAATATTGGCTCAATAAATGACTTCCAAAAAATGATCCCCATACAAAAAAAAAAAAAAAATACATTGTACTAATAATAGCTAATATGGTTCGGAGTAAAATCAGCCTAGGGTCCTTTGCACCATAACCTCGAGCCAAACACCCCCCCAGAAGCCTTTCTCCCTTGGTTGAACATTATTAAAGTTAGAGCTTATTTAGAGACATCAGCCGGATGGTTTAGTGCAGGCGCTACGGATCCAAGGCTGTATCTGGTAAATTACCGCACTAATAATGCCCAGAATGGTACCAAACTTCTACAGTAGTACAAATAGGTTCTGTACTCATAAAACGAGGCATTGGAAAGTTTGTAAGTACATCAGGAGTTTATTTAAATAACACTTGCCTGACGGCTAATGCTACCGCTAACCCGGACTTCGACGTCACTTCAGTGGTTTGGGAAAAGCCTGTAAAAGTCCTGGCAGAAAGTGATGCGTAAGGATGTAGTGTAACGACGAATTATTATGTTTTCCGAAGTGTTGACAACTTAGTGTTAACTAATAATTGTTGCAAACTGGTACTACCAACAAAAAATTAGTGCATTCCTGGAACTGGCTGTCATTACACTACATCCTTATGATCGCTTTCTGCCAGGACTTTTACAGGCTTTTCCCAAACCACTGAAGTGACGTCGACGTCCGGGTTAGTGGTAGCATTAGCCATCAGGCAAGTGTTATTTAAATATCCTATTTGTACTACTGTAGAAGTTTGGTGCCGTTCTGGGCATTATTAGTGCGGTAATTTACCAGATACAGCCTTGGATCCGTTAGCACCTGCACTAAACCATCCGGCTGATATCTCTAAATAAGCTCTAACTTTAATAATGTTCAACCAAGGGGAAAAAGGCTTCTGGGGGGTGTTTGGCTCGAGGTCATGATGCAAAGGACCCTAGGCTGATTTTACTCTGAACCATCCCTTTAAGGTCTTCGCTTAAAATTAAAAACATTATATTCACCGAATATATTTAATTGTTCTCAGTCAATTGCTGCGTCCCAATTCGCATACCATCCGTCCTAAATAGTATTCAAAAATAGAATTAGTACATCCCAAATCATAGTATGTTGAAAATGAGTGTTCCAAAGATACCCGGATGGTCTACTATTTCCAGTCAGAATCTGAAGTGCAGATCGATGCGCACTCTAACGGCTAATATTGCCCACAACCCATCGCACGTTGGACGAGGATTCGGTTAGAACTACAAACACGAGTGAAAAGTGTTAAAAAAACTACAGACATGGAGGACGCGTGAGTCTAGCGGTTATGCAGAGAGGTTTAGATTTATGGGGTTTGAGTGATTAATTATCAGTATCTAACCTGACGAAAATTTATTTATTCAATGTTGTCTACATTATATTGCATCTGCAGCAGCATTGTGAACTTTTGTAAAGATACGTTTAGCCTTTAACTTTTAAATGCATCATTATATTAAAATTGCAAACACATGAGGAGAGTCTCCACATGGAAGACCCACAACTGGCAGGTGAACGTGCAACTACATTTCTCTCGAAACAGTATAGGAAATTAAATTAGATTGAATGGAGGATTTTAACTGTGACAAGATGATTGACAGGGCAGTTTACGGTGACAGGACGCACGCGACAGATCTGTCCGTTAAAGATGATGAAGAAGTGTGTCCCAAAGCTTGTCTACTCTTTTGCTACACACTCAAAAGTATGTACTTTTTCTTCACAAAAAGAGTACATACTTTTAGGGCGTAGTGTAAGTAGGCGAATTGGGACGCAGCAAATGTATCAAGTCGAAGTGAAAAATCTGTGTTGGATGAACAATACATAGACCTTATGTAGCCCCGCCCCTTTTCAGCGCTACGCTCGTTGTCTTTTGACTTCCGGTCTGTATTTTCAAAACGATTTTGCGTGTTTATGAATGAACGGCTCGTTTAAAAATCTTCCCTTCAACTGACATTTGTTAAGTCATCTGCTTTAAACATTACAGTCCTCATGATAACTTTCGTTAACTTTACATTAAGTAAATCCACTTCAAAAGTGAATTACTCCTGGACAGCAGTGCCATAGAAATATACAGAGCGACCGCAAAACGCCTCGGTTACGACTGTAACCTCGGTTCCCTGAAGAGGGAACGAGCGTTGCGTCGAAACTGACGCTATGGGGAACGCTTTGCGTGATGACGTCTTGAAGCACATGTAAAATCAGTCCAATGGTGTGGCGGAACGTCAGAGGCGGGTGACGTCACGTACCAGGAAGCTATAAAAGCCGGCCCGAAACAGAAAACGAAAGCTTCGTAAAGTCTGAAGTCGCGCTGACAGGCATGAAGGAGATATGGCAAGGCGACGCAACGCTCGTTCCCTCTTCAGGGAACCGAGGTTACAG
This sequence comes from Leuciscus idus, assembly GCA_021554675.1. Classification (NCBI taxonomy): domain Eukaryota; kingdom Metazoa; phylum Chordata; class Actinopteri; order Cypriniformes; family Leuciscidae; genus Leuciscus; species Leuciscus idus. The sequence continues at coordinate 28,974,837 of CM038645.1, read as the reverse complement.
TCGTAACCGAGGCGTTCCCTTTCAAGGGAACTCGCGTTGCGTCGAAACTGACGCTATGGGGAACGTCTATACCAACGCCTCCATAGCTACAAATGTCTGTCCTGTGTGTAGTCAAGTGAGCAGCACTAAGAAGACAAAATATGAGACCCTGGAGCAGAGTCTAAATCCAGAGAGTAGAACCTGACGAAGGTGTGCGGTGAGGACCAGCCTGCCGCATCACAGACGTCCTGTAACGTTACTCCTGATATAAGGGCCTTAGAGGCCGCCATACTCCTCGTAGAGTGCGACCGGACAGCCAAAGGAGAAGGCTGCCCAGCCGCCTCATAAGCAAGCGAGATAGCCTCGACCACCCACTTGCTCATTCTTTGCTTAGACACCGGACCTCCCTTGTTAGGAGACCCAAAGCACACAAATAATTGATCACTTTTACGCCACAGGGCAGCTCTGTGGACATAAGCGTCTAACGCCCGAACTGGGCAAAGCAAATTATTAGCCTCCTGGTCCGCATTTTGAAAAGGAGGAGGACAGAAGGCCTGCAGAACAATAGGTCTAGCCACATTAGTGGGGACCTTGGGGATATAGCCCGGTCTAGGGTGAAGAAAAGCTTTGACCATACCCGGAGCAAACTCCAAGCATGACGGAGCAACCGACAATGCCTGGAGATCCCCTATTCTTTTAAGAGAAGAGATGGCGAGAAGAAACAGAGCTTTCAGAGTTAGAAACTTCTCAGGAACCTCCTCAATGGGCTCAAAGGGGGCCATGGAAAGGCCTTGCAGCGCAACGGACAAATCCCATGGTGGCACCCTAGAGCGAACTGCAGGCCTCAGCCTCCAAGTGCCACGAAGGAAACGAGATACCAGAGGGTCTTTCCCCACAGACATTCCACCCAAAGGAATGTGGTAAGCACCTATGGCCGCCACATAAACCTTTAAAGTGGACGGGGTCAGACCTGCAGTGAACCGGTCCTGCAGGAACTCCAGAACTGTACCAATTGGGCAGTTGACTGGATCCAACCGACGGTCACTACACCAAGAAGTGAATACTCTCCACTTCAGGGCATAAAGTTTCCTCGTGGAGGGAGCTCTGGACTGTAGAATGGTCTCAACAACCTCAGTTGAGAGACCTGACTCTATGAGCTGGGCCCCCTCAGAGGCCAAGCCCACAGGTTCCACAGTTCTGGGCGGGGGTGAAATATTGAGCCCCCTGCTTGGGACAGAAGGTCCCTCCTGACAGGAAGCTCCAGAGGATGCCCGTCGAGGAGGGACACAAGATCGGGAAACCATACTCTGCCCGGCCAGCGCGGGGCTATAAGAAGTAGATGGACCCGGTCCCTGCGAACTCTTTCCAGAACTCCCGGGAGCAGAGCCACTGGGGGAAAAGCGTACAGACGTAGCCTCGGCCACGTCTGTACCATAGCATCCAGTCCCAGAGGAGCTGGATGCGTGAGGGAGAACCAAAGTGGACAGTGAGACGTCTCTCGAGACGCAAACAGATCCACTTGTGCTTGGCCAAACTCCCTCCATATCAGCTCCACCACCTCGGGGTGGAGCCTCCATTCCCCGGGCCTCGGCCCCGTCTCGACAGAGTGTCTGCTCCTATATTCTGTACCCCGGGGATGTAGGCTGCCCTGAGTGACAGCAACTTCCCCTGGGACCACAAGAGGATATGGCGTGACAGATTGGATAACGGGCGCGAGCGCAAACCCCCTTGGTGGTTGATATAGGCGACTACCGACGTGTTGTCCGTATGCACTAACACATGGTGTCCCCTGAGATCTGTGATAAAGCTCCTCAGAGCCCGGAAGACAGCTAACATCTCTAGGCGATTGATATGCCAGGAACGATGATGGTCTTCCCACAGACCTTGAGATGAGCGACCCTCCAGGATCGCTCCCCAACCCGTGAGGGAAGCATCCGTCGTTAGCAGTTTGCGACGACAAGGAGCTCCCAACACTGGGCCCTGGGACAGGAACCAAGGTTTCTTCCACATAACCAAGGCACGTAGGCATCGCCGCGTGACCTTGATTGTGCGAAATGGGTTGCCCCTTGGGGAAAACCCTCTGGTCCTGAGCCACCACTGCAGGGGCCTCATGTGCAGTAGTCCAAAAGGTATCACGTTGGAAGCTGCTGCCATGAGACCCAACAGTCTCTGGAACTGTTTGACAGTGAGTAGCTGGCCTAGCTTTACACTTTTCACAGCTGCAAGGATGGAATCTACACGTGGCGGTGACAGGTGCACCTGCATCGACACTGAATCCCAAACCACGCCTAAAAAAGTGGTCCTCTGAAGTGGAGAAAGCACACTCTTCTTGGCGTTCAGCCGTAACCCCAACTCTTTCATATGGGCGAGAACAACATCTCGATGTTGAACCGCCATCTGATGCGAATGAGCTAAAATCAACCAATCGTCGATGTAGTTCATAATGCGAATACCCTGAAGGCGCAAGGGCGCCAGAGCTGCATCCACGAATTTTTGGTGAAAGTGCGGGGTGATAAAGCCAGGCCGAATGGAAGAACTCGATATTGGTATGCTTTGCCCCCGAAAGCAAACCTCAGGAACTTCCAATGACACGGACGGATGGAAATATGGAAATATGCGTCCTTGAGGTCTATCGTGACAAACCAGTCCTCGGACCTGATCTGTGGCACGATTTGTCTCAATGTTAACATTTTGAACTTGAGCTGCATGACTGACTCGTTCAGAACTCGAAGATCTAAAATGGGACGCAACCCCCCGTCCTTCTTTGGAACTATGAAGTACCGGCTGTAGAACCCGGTTTCCCTGTTGGAGGGAGGTACATATTCTATGGCCCCTTTCTCTAACAGAGTGTTTACTTCCTGTTCCATAACCAGAACCTGCTCGGGGCTCACCACTGTGGGCAGGACCCCCATAAACCGAGGTGGGCGTTTCTTGAATTGTATCTGATACCCTTTTTCCACGGTCTGCAGGACCCAACGAGAAACATTTGACAGTAGCTTCCACGCTGTCAAAGATTCTACTAGAGGTACCAGCCTCTCGAGACTGGTTTCTGGATTTTGTTGCTGTTGAGTAGTCGGTTCGTCGCCCTGTAACGGCGCGCCGGCAGGGAACGACCGAACAGACTGCTCTAGCACCCTCCTCGGAGGGGGCGGGCATCCCGAGGCCACTACGTTTCCGGGTGGACCTTGAGATATGTGCTCGCCGGAGACCGCTGCGCCCTGTAACACCGGAGGTGGCAGGGTTGGCAGAACGGTCCCCTGAGGGCACCGAAGAGAGACGGGCACCGTGAAAAGAGGTGTTAACCGCTCTGCTTCGGGGGGGACTACCCTCATTTGTCCTGAGCCCTCGGACATCAGGACTTTTTCCCAGCAGCCTTCTTGGCGGTAATAACGGTCCGCAGATCCGTTCTACCCCTCGAAGGCTGCTGGGTTTGAGAGCGCCCTCCGTGTCCCTTCAGCGCTCTTTTTAGAGGAGTGAGGCTGCTCCCGCTCAGCAGCCTCAATGAAAGAACGGCGGGGGAGAAGTTTTTGCAGTGCAGCTGCCTGTTTAGAAGCTTCTTGAGATTTAGCTACCGCACTGTTAACTGCATCACCAAAAAGACCAACAGTGGAGACCGGAGCATCTAAGAGAACGTGTTTCTCTTTATCCTTTATATCACTCAGATTGAGCCACAGATGCCTCTCAGTGGCCACCAGGGCTGCCATAGACCGCCCGATTGATTTAGCGGTCTCCTTGGTGGCCCTGAGAGACAGATCTGTGGCTCTGCGTAGTTCGGCCACCGTGTCAGGACCAATTCCCCCGCCCTCCTCTAAATCCCCCAATAATTCAGCTTGATATGCTTGCATAAGGGACATCGTATGCAGACACGCTGCAGCTTGACCAGCGGCTGCATACGATTTATGAACCAGTGCTGATGTGAATTTAACTGGCTTAGAGGGAAGTGAAGGAGCCTTCAAGGAAGATGCCGATGCTGGAGAGAGATAGCTCGCAAGCGTCTCCTCCACCTTCGGCATCTCCCCATAACCATATTCTTTATATTTATAAATGGAAGAATAGTGGGATGTTTGTGGTGTGTATACTCTGTACGACACTGGTTTTCCCCACGATCTCGACACCTCGGTGTGGAGATCGGGGAAAAATGGAAGGCTTCTGCGCTGAGGCTGTGTACGAGATGGCAGGAAGCGTTCGTCGAGCTTACTTTTCGAACGAACGTCCTGCCTATCCTCTGGCCACTCAATTGATAATTTCTGAACTGCTCTCGTGACAACATCGAGCAATTCCTCAAAAGCGTGAGACTGAGGTGGCGAATCCTCAGACTCAGCTTCAATACTAACAACGTCCAACTCCTCAGAGCTGGACAATTGCAGTATTGGTGCCTCCATCGGGGGGGAAGAAACCGCAGCGCGTGCTTCCGCACCCTGATGAGAGGCACTGGATCTATCAGAAGGAGGCTGAGATAAGGCAGAGCCCGTCTCAACATCCACTGATAAATCCATTTGTGAACCCCAGGACTGAGATCGACGCCGTGCCTCGGCAGCGGCGGGACCCAAGCCCTGGGGAACGTGGTCGGGATTGAACCGAGCCAAGCGGGATCGGAGCGTACGCAATGGAAGCGCCTCGCAATGCACACAGTCACCACCCTCGAGTGCTGACTGGGCATGCTCCTCACCCAAACAAACAACACAAAGAGTGTGAGTATCACCTCCCGTTAAATAACGCGGGCAGGGATGGACACACACTCTAAACTGCTGCTTGCTCGCCATACTGAATATATATATATAATATAGACAGACAACACCAAATAACAAGGACAGATTCAACACAGAGCGCAACTGAAGACTCAGAAAGCTTTCGTTTTCTGTTTCGGGCCGGCTTTTATAGCTTCCTGGTACGTGACGTCACCCGCCTCTGACGTTCCGCCACACCATTGGACTGATTTTACATGTGCTTCAAGACGTCATCACGCAAAGCGTTCCCCATAGCGTCAGTTTCGACGCAACGCTCGTTCCCTTGAAAGGGAAACGGAACTTAATGGCAGCGCCATCGTTTCTCTGGCGCATAAGGTCTATGCGCATGCGTAAAAGGCGTCTGAGAAAAACCGTTGGTATGGAGAATTCAAATGCGCATGGGCGGGAAAGCGAGCGAAGCCGAACCAGCCGGTGCTGAAGACCGAAACAAACTTTCCCAAGAGAAGAGAATACAGAAGTTCATCGACACAATTCTCAAGACGTTATGGTGAGTATTGACAGAGACAATTTGGTATTGAGCACTGAAATTATAAAGATTAAAAGGCATTTTGTAGAATCGCGAGTTCATGCATTCATTGGTTTCGTGATAATTTTTTTCCCGGTTACCACATCATTATCTAATGATAGCCAATAGTTTTATTTCCCTCATGTCATGCATGTCTAAAATACTGTTTGATCGACTTCTGATATGTAATTTGTTGTGTGATATTTGCGCAATGCGACCGCTGAACTCTTTGTTATAGATTGCAGCCTCTTTCGGGGCTTATTGCCTTTTATCAGCCTTTCAAACACTTCAAAAACACTTTTTTAACAATTGTTTTGTCTCCCGTGTTAGTAACTTTAAGCAGTCCTGAAATATGTACCAAGAAATAAACAATAAAGCAAAAATACCATTGACTTTTACATGTTTTTTTGTATGCTTTGTTTTTCTTTGTGTAGCTATACATTCCCTTGAGAAGCTGCTTTTAAAGGCGCTATATGTAAAATAAAGTTTATTATTATCGGCTATTATCAAGCAACACATGCAGAAACAAAGAATTACAAACGTAGTTGCGTCACAGGTGTGTGTAATTTACAACGGCTTCGAACGCGGCTCAACCAATCAGAATCAAAGACCGGAACTATCCGTTTTATAATAACCCAGATAGCAAACTGACATTGAACCAACATGGAAACGACGTCTCTCCTGACATTGAAACAACATCACTTTGCTCATCGAATTAACGTTGAATCAACGTCAGACACGCCATTCAACCGCATTTCAACATTGAATCAATGTTTTATTTTCAACGTAATAAATAGTAAAGATTGATCCAACGTTGAAATTTGATTGATGATTGATACTAACCTTTACAACTAAGAATCAACGTTGAATCGACGTCTGCCTGCTATCTGGGAAGGCATTTTCAGCAAGTATCCTGTGTTGGAATTGATTTGTTAATAATGTGATACGATAAAATTTATTCCCTGTTGTCTGTGTTCTGTATTTTGTTAATGTATTTATGTTTTTCATAAAAAAAAATCTTTTGGGACAGTGAGAAATACAATTTCTACATTTTAAAATATTTAATTGGACCAACAGCAGGGTTTGGTAAACTACATTTTTCAATTGGCTCAATATATTTGTGACTGATCCCATGTTAAATTCCCCCTGTGGTGATCATTCAGTCTCATGTTGCTTTCACGCGTCCACTTATATTACATCATATATTACGTTATATTACTAAACACTCATAGATAACGACACACTTCATCCTCTGTTGAAACAAAAGTGGCTAACTTCTGTCAACCTCATCTACAAGCAAGGACAAAAATAAAGCAATTGAATTTAAATTAATATCAATTCTGTAATAATAAAATTAAAATCGTTTAAAAAAAAAAATCGTGATCCCTATGTAAATCGTTTTTTTCTCCCAGCCCTAAAATTCACAAGTCGACACCATTGCTGAGTATTTTCTCCTTAAAACTGCAGTGAACCAAAGACAGTCTCAAAAACACGCTTTGAAATCACTGGTGTTTCTGACGTCACAAACTACCTTGTAACCAATCAGATCAACGTGTGATCGTCAACCAGTGGATCTCTGAGCTGAGTGAGTGGAGGCGGGGCTCATTTGCATATTATAAGAATATATAATATGAGTATTTATTTCAAGAAATAAGAAATGTATTTCAAGGAAAAACGTTTAAATATGTTATTTTGGTGATCAAAGATTAGTTTTAAGGGATAAAATGATTGACTACAGGGGGACTTTAACAGATTGTTAAAAATTAAATTCACAGAAATTAAATCAGGCCAGTTGAAAAATGTAGATGTGACCAGTCACTAGAAATTGAGTTGGAGAGGTCTGAGATTTTTTATGGTGTTCTTGTTTTAAGCACAAACACACTTTTTTTTGCAGTGTGAAGCATGTGCTCTTATACTGGAAGATCTCCTGAGTGGATCCTGAGGAGTGTGTGAGTGTTTCTCCCCATCAGTCACAGTGGGGTGGCAGGTTAGCAGCTGAAGGTGTGTCATTAGACCCCCGCTGATCGCCTCCTGGACCGGCCCACCTCACATTCGTCTTCATTAAAGAGCCGTTGACTGGGTCTCTCTGAGCAGATGGTCATTAATGTGTCCACCTTATCCACAGGGACTCTACCTGGAGAACGAGCGTCACCCCTCCACACGGCCCGTTCTGAGAACGGTGGGACTCGCCTGTTTGAATCACTTCCCAGGTGAGTATATAAATGGTTGCCGGTGGGTGGCGAAGGTACATGACAACATGCCTAATGAAGCCATAAGTACACTCACGCAAACGACAAGTACTGCTATTTTAGTGACATCATCAGGTCTAGACTCAGGCAATCACTTGTTCTGTTTTTAAACCTGTAGTTTAGCAGCATAGACTTACAGTCTGAACTGAATGTGAAGGGAAAGAGTTGTGCTAAACTATTGGTTTAAAGGCAAGGTAGGTAGGATTTTTCTAAAAAAAAACATTCCAAATTTGTTTAAAATGTCTTTATATACCAATACATAATTAAAATGTAAGTACTCTGAAAAAGAGAGTATAAAAATCGAGTCTCTGTAGACCTTTTAATCTGCAAAAAACACAGCTCATTATTTCCATTCACTCCACCCCTCCCTTCTGAGCTCCTTCCAAAGCCACGCCCCCAAAACACATGAACGCGCGACGCCAAACGCTCAGGATCAGCTGGAAGACACATTTATTTACTTATTTATTTACCTGAGACGAGTGGAGAGGAAGGAGCGCACAGTGCATGCAGTGACATCATGTCAGAATCACATGTAATCAAATACCTAACTTTATCACTATAAATATAAACAAATAAGATGGCTTTTAGTACTCACTATCAAGCTAGCATATTGATACTGGTAAAGTTTAAAATATATTTTGTTTGATTCGGTAACGAGCTATATTTATAGGTAACGAGCTATATTTATAAGGCAAAGCTAAAAACAGTTTGCATTGATACACGTTTTTCCATTACCATCAGTTACACTGTGATGAAGGTGAATTTCGTGTAAGATTCATAACATATACAGTGTTTTGCATGTAAGAGTTTCCATGATGAAAACATTGTTGACTCTGATGAGGACTAACGTTACACTCCGGAGACAAGTACCGCATCGTCGGTTCGAGGACAGGTCCGGGGTCGAGGGCGAAGCAGAGGAGGTCGTTCAAGAGTGCGGGCAACCAGGGTCCGAGGAAGTAGTTTTTACCTTGTTTGCCTTCGCTGACTGCATATGCAGGTGCTTTGAATTTTGAATGCTCTTTCTCTGCCATAATTTTACTCTTCGTAGGTTCCGCGCCTCTCTTGCACTCCTCAAAGCAAACGGGTGCGCGCATATGGGCAGATCTTGTAGCAACAGTGGTGGTAGCCATGGTTGCGAGAGTGAGTGACAGTCGTCCAAACCAATCAATTGTTTCGTCCCGGATGGAAATAATGAGCTGTGTTTATTGCAGATTAAAAGGTCTACAGTCACTCGATTTTTATACTCTCTTTTTCAGAGCACTTACATTTTAATTATGTATTGGTATATAAAGACAGTTTAAACAAATTTGAAAAAAAGTTTTTTATAAAAATCCTACCTACCCTACCTTTAAAGGTCCAATATGTAATATTTTTTTGACCACAAGAGGGCGCAGTTTCCAACAATAACAAAGGCGAAGCTTGATGATGCTGTGAAGGACGTGACGATGGGAGATGTCGTTTTTAATGCGTTTTCACCATCTAGTGATGTATCTAAATGGAATTAATGAATCATGAACACGGATGAGGTAATTTATTCGTTTTTGTATTACCTGTATGTCTGATCGTATTATTTTATGTCATCATAAATAATGAACTGCAAGGAACGTGAAATGTTATGCTATATTATCCCGTTACAACTTACAGCTATTTGTCAAATGATTTGTTGGGTTGTACAGGCATGTGGTGTAATTCATATCTATTAAAATCATCTTTACTGTAACTATTACGTTACTTGTACAATAAAAAAATAATTGATTTGCTTACCTGTCTATCAATACACTTGCGAGAGCAGAGTCTCTGTCAAGTCCAAGATTGTCGCGCAGCTCTCTCCATCTCGAAAACGCCTGGCCGATATTTATCATGGTTTTATTCCGCCGTTTGTCACACAGTCTGCGTGTATCCGAATATGGACGCTTTCTTTTTGTTGGCACTTCAATACTCGCCAAAGAGTAATCGTGATCCATAACAACGATAACCATACAGTCTATGACTATAACGCTATAACCACCCCTTCCGCATTTGATCAAGTGATATTCCGGTGTGGTGGAATATCACATGGTCCACACCGGAAAAAAAGGATAGTGCGGAAATTGCGTCACTGAGAGGCGACATTTCTTTTCCGGGACGGAGAGTTATTTAAAATCGGAATTTCTCTGAAATAAAAAATCTTTGGAGACTTTTGAGATATTGTAAGTACACAACTGGAGGAAATATATCACACTGTGCAAGTTATTTTCGGAAATTTTATTACAAAATTGTTACATATTGGACCTTTAAAGATTGCAAATTCACAATCAGATCATTTCTTTTTCCCTGCCAGATGTGTTCTGTTCACATCAGAAGCATTTAATCAAGTATTATAGTTAGCTAAAACTACTAAAAACCATAAAGAAACACATTTTCTTTATCACTTGATATAAATTGAAAGTTAACTGAAATAAAATAAAAGTACAAAAAGTTAGTTGCAAAGGCAAGATTTCTAAATTAAAACTCTTACTAAAAAAACTAAATCTGAAATAAATAATAATTAAAACACTATAACCATATAAAAAAAACTAAAATTAATACTAATGTCGTCTCCTACAACAGGTTCACATGCATCCAAGGTCAAAAAACACTTTATTTTCTCATAACATTCATTGCAGCATCAGCTCTTTTCTGTGATTGTGATTGGTCTACTCTGCTCTGATTGGTCAGATGACCCAGTCTGTTAGTCTACTCTGCTCTGATTGGTCAGATGGGTCAGTCTGTTGTGATTAGTCTACGGTCTGATTGGTTAGCTGGGCTGCGTTCAGCCCCGACAAAACGTTCCACAACGTTTTTTAAACAGAAACGATGATGCGTTGAACACACTGTTCTGATGACGCAAGAGTTGCAACTATGGCAGCTGAGAAGGCCATTCTTTGTGTTCTTTGTGAAGAATTTTCGGAGCCTGATGAAGTCGGTATAAATATGTGTTTAATACTACAAAATATGGCCGATGTTACAGTTACTGCACTTGCCGCCCAGAACAAAAGAGAACATCTCAATCGAGTGAAGGGATTGCTGAAACTGAAACTGAAGCACACATCTTACCTAATTCAGACTAAAACACATCTATTTAGCCTCACATACTGACTTTATTTGTAGTTCATACTGTTTTAATACCCTGTATTTTCTTTCTCATTTTTAGGAAAAGCACTTAATTACCATTGTTTATTTCTATACCAAATCATACACTTGCAATGAAGCTAAAAATATAAACAACTACATCATTATGTTGATATCCTATATTTTTACAATAAAACTTACGACAAACATGTCTTCTAATATCCTCAGTTGTTGCGTATACCGAGCTGCATCGAACACATTTGTAAATTACTTTCCTTGAACCCATTGTGCGAGTTCACTTTAATACCGCATGCTTTATATACGCTGCTGATTGGACTGCAGTTCTGACACACCCACCAAACAAGAGAAAACATATCTCAAACCCCGTTGCACACTTTTTTGAACTTGAACGTGCCCCTGGTATCAGTCTGTTGTGTTTGGTCTACTTTGCTCTGATTGGTCAGATGACCCAGTCTGTTGTGATTGGTCTACTTTGCTCTGATTGGTCAGGCGGCCTCAGTCTGTTGTGATTGGTCAGAAAGTAAACGCTCATTATCATATCTGAATCTCAGCTCTTGATCACAGTTATACGAACAGTAGGGCTGGGTATCGTTCAAAAAATTTAGATACCGAAACCGATACCTTGATTTCGATACCGGTTCCTGAACGATACTTTTTTCGATACCAATTTTATGAAATCCATTTTAACAAGATTACATAACACATTACCTCAGAAAAACTTTGGTTTTATTTTTTCAGTTTGACTCATGCTCCTTAGCCAGTGCACAAAGGAACACTTTTTTTTATTTTTATAAAGAGCTCACGCTCACCAGCTGAATTTGTTTGATAAAAAAATACAGTAAAACTTGTTACATTGTGAAATAGTATTACAATTTAAAATCTTATTTGAATATATTTCAAAATGTAATTTATTCCTGTGATGTCAAAGCTGAATTTTCAAAATCATTACTTCAGTGTCACATGATCCTTCAGAAATATGAAAACAGTTTTCTGCTTAATATTTTGGAAACTATGATACATTTTTTCATGATTCTTTGATGAATAAAAATGAGAGAAAATCTTTTCAATGAAAATCTCAAATGAAGATCGCGGAACTCCAGCTTACTTGTCTGTGTTTTCAGATCATCCGCGCTTCTTCAGAAGTGTAGTAAGCGCGCGCGTGCGTATGGTTGCCAGATACTATTGAAAAGACCGGGTAGAAAACGTGCTCTTTTAACAGAAAAGCTCTTACTGGGGAATTATTGAAATCTGGCAACCGTAAGTAAAGTCTCGTCTTTTTTTGTCAACGATATTGCATGTGTTGATATAGACACAGTTATCGTTTAATGACGTGGGTGTCATCTCTCATCGCCTTGTCTTGGTCAGGGGAAAAAAGGTCATCAACGTACATTTTTTCGTTAACGAAATTAACACTGGTGGCAATAAAATAAAATATTTTTTATTTTTTTGACAAAATTTGAGACCCCCTTCAAATTTTGCTTTTGAGGCTTTCAGGACCCCCACATATTTCGCACGGGTTCATCCTGGGTTGCACGGATTCTTTATTTTAGGAGACAATAACTTTAATTGTTGTGCACTTTGATCTTCGAAGCTTTGCAGACCTTTTTGAGTTGAGAGTTGAGTGAGAGTGTTTGTCTGTCACATCCAGTTTGAGCATTAGCTGAGATTCTAAGAGCTTGGCCTGTGTGAATTATGAAACAGAACAGACTGTGCACAAGCATTCGGGAGCATGTGAAATATTTACACTGAACTGAGATCAAGTCTGATTCACAAAATCACAAAATTCAGTTGTTTGACAGGATGTAAAAGCAAGCAGGTCCATTTATGAGATGTTTTCATCTGTTGCACACACTCTAAAAAACACTGGGTTGTTATGTCTGACCCAGGATCTGGGTAACACAAAACTTACCAGAACACTAGGTTGTTACGTCTGACCCAGGATCTGGGTAACACAAAACTTACCAGAACACTAGGTTGTTACGTCTGACCCAGGATCTGGGTAACACAAAACTTTTCCAGAACACTAGGTTGTTACGTCTGACCCAGGATCTGAGTAACACAAAAACTACCCAAACACTGTGTTGTTACGTCTGACCCAGGATCTGAGTTACACAAAACTTACCAGAAAACTAGGTTGTTACGTCTGACCCAGGATCTGGGTAACACAAAACTTTTCCAGAACACTAGGTTGTTACGTCTGACCCAGGATCTGAGTAACACAAAAACTACCCAAACACTGTGTTGTTACGTCTGACCCAGGATCTGAGTTACACAAAACTTACAAGAACACTAGGTTGTTACGTCTGACCCAGGATCTGGGTAACACAAAACTTACCAGAACACTAGGTTGTTACATCTGACCCAGGATCTGGGTAACACAAAACTTACCAGAACACTGGGTTGTTACGTCTGATCCAGGATCTGGGTAACACAGAACTTACCAGAACACTAGGTTGTTACGTCTGACCCAGGATCTGGGTAACACAAAAACTACCAGAACACTGGGTTGTTACGTCTGACCCAGGATCTGGGTAACACAAAACTTACCAGAACACTAGGTTGTTACGTCTGACCCATGATCTGGGTAACACAAAACTTACCAGAACACTAGGTTGTTACGTCTGACCCAAGATCTGGGTAACACAAAAACTACCTAAACACTAGGTTGTTACGTCTGACCCAGGATCTGGGTAACACAAAACTTACCAGAACACTAGGTTGTTACGTCTGACCCAGGATCTGGGTAACACAAAACTTACCAGAACACTAGGTTGTTACGTCTGATCCAGGATCTGAGTAACACAAAAACTACCCAAACACTGGGTTGTTACGTCTGACCCAGGATCTGGGTTACACAAAACTTACCAGAACACTGGGTTGTTACGTCTGACCCAGGATCTGAGTAACACAAAAACTACCCAAACACTGTGTTGTCACATCTGTCCCAGGATCTGAGTTACACAAAACTTACCAGAACACTAGGTTGTTACGTCTGACCCAGGATCTGAGTAACACAAAAACTACCCAAACACTGTGTTGTTACGTCTGACCCAGGATCTGAGTTACACAAAACTTACCAGAACACTAGGTTGTTACGTCTGACCCAGGATCTGGGTAACACAAAACTTACCAGAACACTAGGTTGTTACGTCTGATCCAGGATCTGAGTAACACAAAAACTACCCAAACACTGGGTTGTTACGTCTGATCCAGGATCTGAGTAACACAAAAACTACCCAAACACTGGGTTGTTACGTCTGACCCAGGATCTGGGTTACACAAAACTTACCAGAACACTAGGTTGTTACGTCTGATCCAGGATCTGAGTAACACAAAACTTACCAGAACACTAGGTTGTTACGTCTGATCCAGGATCTGGGTAACACAAAAACTACCCAAACACTGGGTTGTTACGTCTGACCCAGGATCTGGGTTACACAAAACTTACCAGAACACTGGGTTGTTACGTCTGATCCAGGATCTGGGTAACACAAAAACTACCCAAACACTGGATTGTTACATCTGACCCAGGATCTGGGTTACACAAAACTTACCAGAACACTAGGTTGTTACGTCTGATCCAGGATCTGAGTAACACAAAAACTACCCAAACACTGGGTTGTTACGTCTGATCCAGGATCTGGGTAACACAAAAACTACCCAAACACTGGATTGTCACGTCTGACCCAGGATCTGGGTTACACAAAACTTACCAGAACACTAGGTTGTTACGTCTGACCCAGGATCTGGGTAACACAAAACTTACTAGAACACTAGGTTGTTACGTCTGACCCAAGATCTGGGTAACACAAAAACTACCCAAACACTAGGTTGTTACGTCTGACCCAGGATCTGGGTAACACAAAACTTACCAGAACACTAGGTTGTTACGTCTGACCCAGGATCTGGGTTACACAAAACTTACCAGAACACTGGGTTGTTACGTCTGATCCAGGATCTGGGTAACACAAAAACTACCCAAACACTGGATTGTCACGTCTGACCCAGGATATGGGTTACACAAAACTTACCAGAACACTAGGTTGTTACGTCTGATCCAGGATCTGGGTAACACAAAAACTACCCAAACACTGGGTTGTTACATCTGACCCAGGATCTGAGTAACACAAAAACTACCCAAACACTGGGTTGTTACGTCTGATCCAGGATCTGGGTAACACAAAACTTACCAGAACACTAGGTTGTTACGTCTGATCCAGGATCTGAGTAACACAAAAACTACCCAAACACTGGGTTGTTACGTCTGACCCAGGATCTGAGTAACACAAAAACTACCCAAACACTGGGTTGTTACGTCTGATCCAGGATCTGAGTAACACAAAAACTACCCAAACACTGGGTTGTTACGTCTGACCCAGGATCTGAGTAACACAAAAACTACCCAAACACTGGGTTGTTACGTCTGATCCAGGATCTGAGTAACACAAAAACTACCCAAACACTGGGTTGTTACAAAACTACCCAAACACTGGGTTGTTACGTCTGATCCAGGATCTGAGTAACACAAAAACTACCCAAACACTGGGTTGTTACGTCTGATCCAGGATCTGGGTAACACAAAACTTACCAGAACACTAGGTTGTTACGTCTGACCCAGGATCTGAGTAACACAAAAACTACCCAAACACTGTGTTGTTACGTCTGACCCAGGATCTGAGTTACACAAAACTTACCAGAACACTAGGTTGTTACGTCTGACCCAGGATCTGGGTAACACAAAACTTACTAGAACACTAGGTTGTTACGTCTGACCCAAGATCTGGGTAACACAAAAACTACCCAAACACTAGGTTGTTACGTCTGACCCAGGATCTGGGTAACACAAAACTTACCAGAACACTAGGTTGTTACGTCTGACCCAGGATCTGGGTAACACAAAAACGACCCAAACACTAGGTTGTTACGTCTGACCCAGGATCTGGGTAACACAAACCTTACCAGAACACTGGGTTGTTACGTCTGACCCAGGATCTGAGTAACACAAAAACTACCCAAACACTGGGTTGTTACGTCTGACCCAGGATCAGAGTAACACAAAAACTACCCAAACACTGTGTTGTTACGTCTGACCCAGGATCTGAGCTACACAAAACTTACCAGAACACTAGGTTGTTATGTCTGACCCAGGATCTGAGTAACGCAAAAACTACCCAAACACTGAAAAATAACAAAAAATTGACCTTAAAAGGCTCAACACAGGATTTGGGTAGAAAAAATAATCCAAGATTTTTCAGAGTGAAAGGTAATGAATATGTGAAGTAATTTCAGGGTTTCCTGTCGGCTTGAATATTGTTAATGAAGAATCCAGAAAGTCTCTGTAAACAAACATTTTGCACCTGCTGCCATCTTATATTTTCTTTATAAACTCTTCAGCTCTCTGCATCTGACCCATCCCGTCCTTCAGGGGTCAGGGGTCAGAGGTCAGGCAGGTGTTCGGGAAAGCAGCTAAATTAAGAAAAGATGAGCCGCCTGAGGCTGTGCCACTTCACTTCACAACGCTCATCTGAAAAAGACACTACAAGAGCAACAGAAAGACAAGGTTGCGTGACTCTAATGCTGAACACATTCATTTTTAAGCTTAGTTATCATCTTTATAATACGCTAAGGGGAAAAATGTGTTGCTCAAATGTTCTTCACGTCTCAGGAGACTTAATGGAGATCGTTGAGAGAGTTAATGTATAATGTTAAGAGACTTGGTTTTCCATTTCATCATGTTGCAATCTAAGAGAAACAACTGAAATATATTATCAACGAGATCTCATTTGTGATTGTACTGTACTTTCCTTTATAATTAAGTAAATGTTAATCAAGGCAGTGGCAAAAATAAATTATGTTTTATTGCACGGAACTTTCATTTGCACTAGTGGAATTGTGGGCGGGTCTTCAGGGTCCCACCCAATCAGAATGCAATCCTCATCACTTCAAGTGCATAATAATTTTATTGATTTTCTCTAGAGATTAGTCTTTGCTAAAGCAATATATCACAATGAAAATGATAATAAATAAATATATTATTGAAATTTCACAGCAGAAGTGTTTAGCTGATGGCATTTAAAGTCGTCTGATGCACATTGATGGATGAATTATACGATTAAACTCTCAAACGTGGAGATAACGCCTTATGGAAGCTGATCTACAGTGGCTTCATTCATGTTTTGTTATTTTTGCCCTGTGTTTGTAAAGCTTCTGATGCTTAAGACGATAACATCAGTGAAACACACTGTTAATAAAAATGAACAAACTATATTAAATGTAGCCTTTAATCTTCAATATAATGTTTTTCTTTCACACTTTTCCTGATGTGTTTCTCCATGTGTTTCTATGTTCAGTCAGACGACGGTGAATGAGTTCGTCCTGCTATAGTGACGAGAGTTTCGTCCGGAGAGAATAAGCGATTTACTGGCAGAAACTGGTAAGTGCTCAATTTATGAATTATGACTTTGGTGAAAGTTTGACTCGTAATGATGACATCTTGTGACTGGAATATCATATCAGCATGACATAATTAACATTCATGATATAAGCCTTTATAATCCTTATAAAGCTACTGTATCATATTTTTAAAGCCTCTAAATGATGAACTTGATCTGATAAACCTGTTGCACTCGATCTCCTCATGCTCGAACAGCTCGAGCTTCACGTGTCTTTCTGCTGTCAAATCTGCTCTGATATTATCAAGTAAATCTAAGATTAACTTTGATATTGTTAGTAATATTTCAGCTGGACTGAAGAAGCTTTACTTGATTATCCAGACATCATTTATTATGTAAATGTATCAAATATGATCATCAGGCTTTTGAGGAAGGTTTATTTGTTCATCTCTCAATCATCATTGTATTGCATTGCATTATATGTTTCAAAACTACAGATCATAAAACTAAGCGTTTAAATAATCTACTAAAACATATTATTGACAGATATTGACTACGTTTACATGCAGCCAGTAACCCGTTCAAAACCGGGATATTAGCAATAACCCGGTCGCGCACGGCCATGTAAACACCGGCAAAAACCCGGATATGCTCATATCCCGGTTTTTAAAAACCCGGATATGATCCCTGGGGTACCCCTTTTCTAACTCTAATATTTGGTCATGTAAACGCGTATCGGTATATCCCCATCAAAAGGAACATTGATTTGTGTTCTGCGCATGTTCTGTTCGCAAGGAATCTTGGTCTTTTGAGTAGAGACGGCGCATACAAAAACCCGCGTGCAGTATACCGGAAGTAAACAAGAAGTAGAGGTAAACATGGCGAGATGCAGCACAGCACCACACTGTTGGAGCGAGGAGGAAAGCGCAAACAAAGGCGATCGCTATCTGCCCCGAACTATTCATTATCCGCGTGCTGCTGCTGTTGTTGTTGTCTTTGGATACAGGAAGAAGAATCGGAAATGACGCATATTGCGTCTTAAGGTTGTCCGTACGTCCAGACGCTAACCGTGCGTCGCCGTTTACATTGGGATATTGCCAATTGATTACAAATTCCATGTATACAGGAGTAACTCTCTCTGCTCACGCATGTAAACGGGTTATTCCGAATGTTTCAGAAACCCAAATAGTGACCTTAACCCGACCATAACCCGAATTTTAACAGCTTGTAAACGTAGTCATTGATATTTAAATGCATTTTATGCAAGTATCTGCGATACTGTTATAAAGATATCATTGATTTACATTACAAGCATCAGCATTTCATATAAATATCCGCATCTGCAGCAAACAGCATATCTTTGCTCAGTTTGGGCCTCTGAATAAAATCAAGCTGTTCTTCCTCTATATTCGCATCATATGAGCCGTAAAGCCCTGATGATACTCAACAAAAAACATATGCTTTTTATATTTTGTCTCAATGTTCACTAAATTGATTTTCTGCCAATTATTTCATATGTCAAGGTTAAGTCAGTAATGAGGTATTGATGAATGTATACAGTAGTTGCTCGTCTGATAGAAATGAGACGGGTCTGTGATTATCGTCACTCATCACAAAGACAGCTGCGCCGTGATACTTCATCTTTGTCTTTATTAAGTCATATCAGTTCTCCGTCTCACTCATCTTCTCTGATAGTGTGTCGTCTGTCTGCATTAGATGGAGTGAGTGACACTGTAAGCTGACGGATCATCATGAGGTCATTGGTAGCGGACTCGGCTTGTTAAGGCTCTGAGAGGCTTTTGGCTCGCACGCCGCGGGGGAACCGATATATTTCCCCATCGACCGTCATTCTGTCACGCTAATGGACAGATTTCACTAGAGTGGACGCGACTGCTCCGAGTCAGAGTTCATTGGGACAGATGATTTTCTTGCAGGGACAAATCTGGCAACAACTGTAAGGTTGCGGTGTCACAGACTCAGTGTGGCTAATGATCTTGCGTCTGCCGAGCTGAACGAGACGACAACCATCCGACTGTGACTTGATTAAACTTTAAAAGATCGCGATCTCGATCTCGATTCAAACACAAACCCAATCTAATTCCTAAATAACACTGATTCTCATGTTTCTATTGAACCTTTGACAAGCACGATCACAGCGAACATTCAGATCCGAGAGCAGTTGTCATGTATAGGTATGAAACTTTTCAACCACTCAGTATCATTATTTCTGTCTTACAATAATTCAGATTATCACAGAAGTACTGGGATAAAAGTTTATAGTTCAGATATAAACACTGATGTCTATGATAGTGATCAAATAGAGTTAATCACCTTTTGAAAGTAACTTGACACTTCAAATAATAAATATTGTCTCAATTACATTGTTACACCAGTAGGTGGCGACAAGTGACTGTTAACATTTTTTATTTATCAGTAAATCATTCATTAAAGAGATTCGTTCAAAAATGCTGATTCATGCAGTAATGAAACGAGTGAAGTCTTTATGAGTGAGTCATTGAATCATTCATTTAACCCTTTACATTTAAATAAAATATATATATATTTTTTAGCAGCAATTAATGTTTTGTTAGACCCTCTATACGTTTTGTTTATTTGTCATGGAAGCATCGTGTGATGTCTATTTCAAACAAACAAACAAACAAAGTTATCCAACATCGTGCAGCTCTACTATGACTTCACACACATTGGCGTGTGTTTGATCCAGTAACACAGATGTAAACATCAACAGTTAAATGAACAAGATTCTCTTTACACCGTTATAGTTGGTGATGATCTGATTGAGAAAAGCCATAAAGTTTACTCAATGGTGAATGCAACATATAACTATACAACATAAGTTGCATTGCATTTTAGTTTGCAGCAATGCATGATATCAAGCTGTTTCCCAGCACAAACATCTAAACATTCTTAAATCGAGATATATTTAGGCCTACTTGATAAGCAAAATGACTGAAGATATAAGTCTTGTCTTCTGTGATAATCTGAATTGTTGTAAGACAGAAATAATGATACTGTGTGGCTGTAAAGTTTCATATCTATTCATGACAACTGCTCTCGGATCTGAATGTTCGCTGTGATCGTGCTTGTCAAAGGTTTGATGGACACAGTCGAATTAGTGTCATTTAGAAATTAGATTGGGTTAAAATTAAGCTTTTTTTTTAAGCTATAAAGCAGAAAAAATCACATAATTTTTCTGATTGTTCTTGTTTTTAAGCACAAACTCACTTCATTTTCATGCATTTTCACGAACACAAGATTTCAGTCATTTTGCTTCTTCAGTAAATCATCTTGATTTAAAAAACATTTTGATATTTGTGCTGGAAAACAAGACAAACTATGCAAGAAATCATTTCTTTGCAGTGTTTGTGTAGTTAGAAGCATCCAATTGTCACGCTCAAGGACTTTATATGGTGTATTTAAAGGTGCATTAAGCAACTTTTTCATGTTAAAAATACCCGTTTTCTAACCCATACATGCTTAAACAATTGCCTGATGGGCTGAATGAGCCCTTCTCTGATCACTGAGATTGTCTCTATAATCCTGTAAAGTAAAATAAATAAGACGGATTCGGGCCGGAATTTTAGACTGGGCGTGACGTCATGCGCGTTCACGGCACGCTCACCTGGCTGTCTGGCAGGTTTGTGTATTCGCCGCCATTCTCCGTAGAAGATGGATTCTAAGAGACCGGCTTGTAGTTCATTTCAAACACCAACGCAAACTCCACGTAAGATAAAAAAAAGAAAACTTTTGTCCGTGAGCGTGCACACTTCTGGCTGCAGTTTCGCTTGCCGCCAGAGGGGGCATAGTTCTGCAAAAACTCAGAGACTTGCGCAATGCACCTTTAATGTGAATGAAAACAAGGCTGTGAGTGATAGACATACAGTGCAATTTATGAGCTTTTGTCCAGTGGATTTTTTTTTTGTTAGAAAGACAAATAAATCAGTGTTTTGTTGCCTTGATGATCAGCATAGAGATTCTGGTCAGTCAGTAAATCTCCCAGTGTTAAATTACCAATACCAGTGTTTATATAATTCAGTGTGGATTATATAAACACTGTCCGTCTTAATTTATCAATCAGGGTTTTACTGCGTTTACTTTAAGCCTGTCTCAGAGAGAAAGGTAAGATCAATTACTTTGTATTAAAACCATTTGACGTCTGACATCTCCTGAGTTTTAATATCAAGCAATCAATTGCAATTCTAAAAAGTCTCCAAATTAAATCTAGTTTGAGTTCATCCTGTAGCTCCGCCCCTTTCCCCGCCCCCCGATCTAAAAACACGCAGTTATTCTAATGCGTTCCGGGTGACTTTGTGTCCTGAAGCTAAAATACGAATTTTTCCGGTGAAATTCCAAAGGCAATCACATTTTCTGTCTCGGTAAGCAGCGAGTGTAGCTCGGGGTCGTCGATGGAGGTTGTTCCTCTTCCACAGGCGCTTTACATGAACCCCCAGGCTTACCTGTGTAATTAACTTTTTTCCCCGGATCAGTCCGCAGTGGATTGTTTCCTCGCGCTGGATTCCCAGCGGAGTCCGAATGCTGTAATGATTCCTCTGTTCTCCTCCTCTCATCTGCTAAACGCCTCCTGCTCGAGATTATGATTAGAAGAGGCTCTTTTGAGGAGTTCAGTGTTTGCGTTTCCTTTCAGTAGCCAGTGCTGATCAGGGAATATATACAAGCTAATTAATATTTTTAATACGGACACATTAAGTTGATCAAAAGTGACAGTAAAGACTTTTTTTTACATCTTCACAAAAGATTCTATTTCAAATAAACGCTGTTCTTTTGAACTTTCTATTCAACAAATAATCATGAGAAATAAAATGCATCATGGTTTTAACACAAATATGACTGTTTTCAACATTGATAATAATCATAAATGTTTCTTGATCATCAAATCATATTAGAATGATTTCTGAAGGATCATGTGTCACTGAAGATTGGAGTAATGATGCTGAACATTCAGCTTTGATCACAGGAATAAATTACACTTTACTAGATATTCACATAAAAACAGTTACTTTACACTGGAATAATATTTCACTGTTTTACTGTATTAATTTAGCCTTGTGAGCAGAAGAGACTTTTCAAACACGTTAAATCTTACTGACCTCAAAACAGAAGTGCAGAGGATGCTAAAAACTCAAAGTTATTTATGCATTGTTCTTGTTGTGTTTTTTAAAAGTCCCCCTGTAGTCAATCATTTTATCCCTTAAAACTCATCTTTGATCACCAAAATGACATATTTAAACGTTTTTTGCTTTAAAAAAATTCTCCATGCCTTAAAATATCTTGAATGTAACTCGACACCCTTGCCTCATTTAGTATTCGTGGTTCTATGAATCTGCAAATGAGCCCCGCCTCCACTCACTCACTCAGCTCAGAGATCCACTGGTTGACGATCACACGTTGATCTGATTGGTTACAAGGTAGTTTGTGACGTCAGAAACACCAGCGATTTCAAAGCGTGTTTTTGAGACTGTCTTTGGTTCACTGCAGTTTTAAGGAGGAAATACTCAGCAATGGTGTCGACTTATGAATTTACACATGGTTTGTCTTAAAGCATATTAAACACACCACATAGACACATAAACAACATTAAAAGCTGGATTTACCACAGGGGGACTTTAAAAATGGTCTAATTTTTTGTTTAAAACTAATTTAAACGTCGCTACTCATACTCCTTTTACAATGCTCAGAGAACATTCAAAAGTAACGTTCCCATGATATTTGCAAAACGATAAAATGTAACATTCTCTTAATGTTTTGTACGTTCAGAAATAAAGTTTTATATAACTTTACGGGAACCGTTGCAAAACATTTTTTGTTCTTAGGAGCTCGTCTGATCGCTGGTCCGATTCCAGCATTAAACAGCCTTTATAGTCACAATCTGTTCCGTGTCTTTAATGCGTCCGCATTGTGCTGCCGTAGATAAACCAATGCCACAGCAGTTGAAAGTGCAGACAGTTCAGAAATCATTTTGCCAGTGGGGTAAAACTGAAGCACTTATGAGCCGTCTGTGTGAAATGATAACATTGATTAAAGCCCGAGAACAGACAGTTTGTGCTGCTGAGACATCAGTGCTTGAGAAGCCGGCATCTGCGTATCTGTGACTGTTATGGTGAATCAATGAACGCATGAGAATGGATCTGAAGCTCGGCATCTGTGCGTCGACCTTCCGTGTCAGAGAAGAGTAGTTAGTTTGACGAAGGTGTTGGTTAGCGGGTCTCGCGGGACGGGAGGCTTAATTACCGTAATCTTGCGTTGAAGAGGAACGTTGCTCTTCATCTGTGCGGTAATGATCTGTCGTGATTACAGGATCTCGTCTGCTCTCATAATCAATGTCTTAATTCCATTATGAAGTAATAAAAGTCATGAAACCATTATGCATATTAATTTTAGAAATGCGTGCTCATTAACTACAGGCAAACAATGGTTAACTAGGCCACATCATGATTAGGTGTGACACTTTTTAACCACACAGTATTATTATTTCTGTCTTACAAAAATTCAGATTATCACAAAAGTTCTGGGATATCATAGTTCAGATATAAACACGGATGTCTATGGAAGCGTAAAAATAGAGTAAATCACTTTTTGAAAGTAACTAGACACTTCAAATAAAGATTGTATCAATTATATTGTTACACCAGTAGGTGGCGACAAGTGACTGTTAAAAAATGTATTTGTAATTGAATCGTTCATTCAAGAGATTTGTTCAAAAAACGCTGATTCATCCAGTAAGGAAAAAAGTGAAGTCTTTATGAGTGAGTCATTGAATCATTCATTCAACCCAATTTTCTTTAAATACTTAATTCAAATTAAGAAACTTTTAAGAACGATACGAACCATATGAACGAACTTCGAGAGAGCTTTGAGAGACTGTCGGTGGTTTGTAGATGATTTTTATAGGTCAGATGAGACTGAGAAACAGTAAGGGCCCTATCTCGCACCCAGCGCAATTGACTTTGTACAGCGACGCACAGCGGACTTTTCCCTCCACAGACGCACGTCGGTAAATTAGGGAATGAACTTGCGCTCCCGGGGGCGGTTCAGCGAAAAGAGTTCCGTGTTCCGGCGCAAACGTTCCCTGGTGCTATTTTGCAGTTTCAGAAAACAATTCCGCCACTGACCAGGAGAAACCTCGTCTAAAGTCAGTGGCGCGTTACGCATGTTATTCATATGCTATTTTAAGGGCGCATGCTTGGCCATAATGTAGCGTGTGCACAACGCTCATACACTTTGCTTATCTCATCTACACACAGACGCAGCCGTTCTCATTTTTGCAAACCATACATTATTACAAGGAAAAATATTCCACACGAGGGAAATCATTGTTGTGTCCATGAAAATGTGAAAAAATAGGCATAGATCTAGCTTACACATTTACCCAAATTATCATACGCCTGTTTAACCGAAGTTAATTTGTGTGTGTTTCTCCATCCCCAATGTCACTTCTCTGTGTTTTACGGCCCTGACGAGAACGTCGGTCTCCTCGGCTGTGAACCGCTCCTGGCGTGCGTCTGGCAAATCCGCCGTTATAATAGCAATCCGCCATGGAACAAGCGCGCCTGCTCTTAAAGGGAATGTGAGATGACGCTCTGATTGGTTTATTTCACGTTACGCCCAAACCACACCTATGAATAATGAAGCTTCTTCAGACCAACACATTTTAGATTTGCGTCGAGCGCAAGAGTCATTTATCCCGCCGGTATAATAGCAACAGCACCCGAGACCTGCCCACAAAGTTACTTGCATTTCGCGCTTAATACTCGCGTTTCAGATCGTTAAAATAGGGCCCTAATTAAATGTTTGTGCTCTGAAAAAATACACATTAAATGCCTTCTTTATCTAGTAGAACAGATTTAAGCTCTTATACAGTAACATTTATTTCTATAGGCCTAGAGCTCTACAGCTCTGCGTCAGAAGGGCGTTGCATGCATGTACATGCACCTATAGACTTTACAGACTACTTTGACATGGTTTTTCTTCAGAGCTCTAAATCAATCGTGAGTTCAGAGCTGTTGATGAGACATGTTTCGATGGGACAAATGCATCCGTTTGGTTTCCATCAACGTCTCTTAAGGCGTGCGTCTACAATGCGCTGTTGTTTCTCAGACCCTTTTAATCTAATTGGACATTAAACTGCTGTCATTATGCTGGTTGTTTATGGTGCCTTTACCTTTTCATCACGGCAAACATTTTTACATCAGCAACCTAATTAAATAAAATGTATCAGACGAGATGGCTGATGCACGGCGAAACGTGTCACTCGATAAATCTCCCTTATGATGCTTCCACACAACGCATCATTTATGTTGTTTATAGGCCTCGGGAAAAGGTGTGCGTGATGGATGGATGATGGAGGAGGTTCTTCGCATTCGTTGGCACAGGTTGGCGTTGTTCACGTAACCGAGCTCTAGTTTTATTCAAGCGTGTCATTTTACACGTCTAATGACTCAAAATGAAATATCGTTGGTCTTGTCTGATCTCGCTGTAATCCTTCACGCTGCTCGCTAATGCAATTAGGCTTTTAATTATTTATTTATTTTGTGGCTTTATATCTTTTTTTAGGGTGCTAAATCGAGCCATTTTAAGGAAAAAACTTTTAAATATGTCATTTTGGTGATCAAAGATGAGTTTTAAGGGATACAACTATTAACTAGTGGGACTTTAACATTCACATAACCAGGAAAACACTTAAAAACTGGATGTTTTGAGCAACATGTTTTCATAACTTTATTGGGAAACTCAATTTTTTAGTTTGGGAAACTCATATTGTTTTGTTCACCCACCTTAACTAAGATCTATGAAAGTTTAATATTGTGAATTTTACTTTGGGGGGGAAAAAAATGACATTTGAGTGTTGCAATATTCAATAACCAGTTCGGAAAAACTGAACTTAGCAGGTGGGAATTTAATTATGCATGTTCAAATTGGAGTTTCTCACACTATGAATGGTGAAATATAGACTGAACGATGACTCAACGCTGCAGGGAGATAATATATGTAATATACGGCTCCTGTCTTTTGAGTTTAACAAATTATATATACATGTGCGTGTGTGTGGGATGGTGTCGGTGCTCCAGAGAGCCTGCGACGGGTCTCTATCTTTAGAGAGACGCAGCATTAGCAGGCATTGTCTAAAGGTGCTGCGGAAAAAAAGGTGATTTTTTTTTTTTTTTTTTTTTCTTCTGGCCGGAGGCTCTTGAGAGATTCCCTTCATGCCTTTATGCACGGAGCGCCAGTGTGTCCCTCTTCATGGGTGTTTAAGCAAGCACTTTAAATGGAAATGCACTTGACATTTTAGGAGGAGATGCAATCATCAGACATTAGAATGCAGCTGACATCACTCGAAATGAGTGAATTCTTCCTCTCTTTCTCTCTCGTCTTCTCTTTGTGAAGCTGACTGGAGATAACACTCGCAAATTTATAGAGCACAGATGCTGCGTTTTTTCAAAATAGGGCATATTGTATTAAACGAGTGTGTGTGTGTGAGACTGAGAGAACAAGTATTCCAAATCAAATCTGTGCTGCTTGCTGCTGTGGAGAAACTTGTATTCCTCTTTATTTAAGAGCCAAACAGACTGTGATGATGTAAATCTGCTTCATCATGAGGAGCTTCTGCAGACGAAACACATGAAACCCGTAGGTCATACAGACACAAACGATTGAAACTTCATTATGATAATAATATACTGACATAAAGCATTTAGAAATTTTCACTAATTTCAAATCACAAATTTTCATAAATAATTACAAACAACAAGTTGAATTAAACATAATTTTAAAGTATGAGATTGAGATTTTGTCTTGTAAAACATACTCTAATCAATTATTAATTTTTTTGTTTTTAATTAAAGTCCCCCTGTAGTCAATTTAATCCCTTAAAACTCACCTTTGATCACCAAAATGAGATTTAAAAGTTCTTTCTTCATGCCTTAAAATATCTTGAATGTAACTCGACACCCTTGCCTCATTTAGTATACGTGGTTCTATGAATATGCAAATGAGCCCCGCCTCCACTCACTCACTCAGCTCAGAGATCCACTGGTTGACGATCACACGTTGATCTGATTGGTTACAAGGTAGTTTGTGACGTCAGAAACACCAGCGATTTCAAAGCGTGTTTTTGAGACTGTCTTTGGTTCACTGCAGTTTTAAGGAGAAAATACTCAGCAATGCTGTCGACTTATGAACTTAAACATGGTTTGTCTTAAAGCACATTAAAAACACATCATAGACGCATAAACAACATTAAAAGATTAAAAGAATGCATGATATGTAAGATGCACAAGTTAGTTTGAGATCAACGAAAACGAGTCGGTCTTTCTCTCGCTCTTCTTCTGCCTGGTTGCATGTGGCTTGTTTTTGCAGGCCTCCTCGAGGGAAGCACCCCCTTATTACTGCAATTACGATCTGTACACATTTCATTAAACTAATATGTGTGTGTCTGGGCCGCTGAGCATGTGTGAACACATCTCCCAGCTGGAACCCGTCCTCTGCCCGCAGCTTAACCGAGCCGACGAGCCATCAGAACTAAATAACAGGTGGCGAGAGCGAAGATTCCTCTATTTCTTTGCCTTTTGAATCACATTTTAGTGTCTTTCATTGTGGGAATCGTTCATTAGTGCTTCATTCACTGAAGAAATCGTCTCCGGGGTCAGGAGCGTCATCCTCTTAAACGCAGGCGCTCTCAGATTTTTATGCAAATCCGATTGGAATCCGAACTGATTTAGATAGTGTGAACGGTTAAAAATCACATGAAATCTGACCCGTTTCATCCGCTACAGCCATATGTGGTTTGAAATCCTTTTTAAAACGCATTTCTGGAAATCCGTCTCAGTCTGAACGATCTTATCGGATTTTGTGTGGTTTATGTGATTTTCTCACGGCACGTAAAACGTAAAGGTCAGACGTTGTTATGGGAAACATGTTGAAAGTCGCTGCTGAAATAAAAGCAGAAAATTACAATATAACGGAGACATATTATGAAACCAGAGGAGACGACAGGGCAAAAAAAAAAGCCTAACATACCAGCGCGAAGGCATTGTAAAATTTAAATAAAGCCCAATCCGGATGGGACTAGTTTAACATGGAGAGGAGGGGTAGAGGAATGTCAGTAAAGATTATGGTGACTTTTACCTTCAGTAAAAAGATCCGGAAAAATGACCTCAGGTGATACTAATCCCGTGTGAATAGACCCGTTGTAAATATGTACGTAAATATTTCATCATTTCGTGTTTGAAAGTAGTTTTCCATGGTTTTCTCAAGTATGGAGACGCTTGGAAACATCATTCAGGTGCGTTCTAGACGCTGGGACGAGTCTGTGGCAAAACTCAAGTGTTTCACACATATTCAGATCAGAAAGAAGATCGAGAGCACTTGTTAGAGGCACGAAACATCTTTTAGCGTTAGGTAAGTGTCTATTACCAACACAATCCAATCTGAAGTTAAGTAATACATCGTTCGACCGGACATAACTGTTTTATATATATATATATATATATATATATATATATAAATATAGGTTAGATGTGTTTGTGCACGTGATATTAGGAAGCAACGTAATACACACATGAGGACAGGAGTGACGGCGGTGTGTAAATCGAGTTACTCTCCCACTTCTGCTAGTTTACTGAGATCTCTTATCCAGTGTGAATTAGCCATTAATATTACAGACGTCCTGTGGTAAAATTACATTACTCCATCTACGTCCGAATAGAGGACGACATCTCTATTGCAAACCCCTCCATGTTGCGGTTGTTGTTGTTGTTTTTGGCGTATGCCTACATTGCCTAGCAATGCAACGTCATTGCCATGGAAACCAATGCAGATATTACGGAAAACGGAAGAGCTGCACGGACACACACATCGGATCTGAACAGTTGCGATACACAGTGTGTGGACATCAATCATTTTAGATCAGATTCCAATCGGATACACCAATAATAGGTTTGGACTGACAGTCTGAACGAGGCCTCGGATTCCACCATTTCTTTGCCTTTTGAATCTCATCTCAGTGTCTTTCATCGTGGGAATCGTTCATTAGTGCTTCATTCACTGAAGAAGTCGTCTCCGGGGTCAAGAGCGTTCGATTATTAGCTGCGCTTGACGGCTGTTATCGCTTTATTTATGCCGCTGCTTTTATTTGGGGTTTGCAGCCTGCTGTGTGTTTAATGAAATGTGTCCCAAATATTCAAGGAAAAGGGCCGTAAATGATCAAAGTGAGCATTACCGCAATAAAACATAATCACCTATGAGATTAAACGATGAAAATGTCAAGTCTGGAAAATGGACAAGCTCAAAACCCACAGGAAAGTTGACTTCAAAAACCCACAGGAAAGTTGACTTCAAAATATCAGCCGTTTCCTCAATTTAACTCAAAGATGAAACGAAGAGCAAGTGGAGAAGTTTGCTGAGACTTATCTAGTCTCAACTAGATCTCAACAATGTCTCATATTTGTCTCTTACCAAATGTTAGCAATATGAACTCAATTATTTCTCATAAAATGGTCTGATCTGCTCCACATGCATTTTATAGCTCTTATTCTGTGAAACTTCCGATTCATTCGCCACTAAATTATAAAAGAATAACAAAGTTCAAACAGTAAAATTATTTGCACTACACAAATCAAATCTTAAAATTATGACAATATAGGTTACATTTAAATAGGTAACACTTTACAATAAGGTTCATTAGTTGACTGCTTTAGTTAACATGAACTAAGAATGGGTTAGGGTTAGGGTTAGGGTTCTACAGCATTGATTAATCTTAGTTAATATTAATTTCAACATTTACTAATACATTATTAAGATGAACAAACAATGAACAGAGTTAACTAACATTAACAAAGATTAATATTGCTCATTGTTAGTTAATGTTAGTTAATTAATTCAATAATGTTAACTAATGATACGTTACCTTGAAATAATATAAGAAATACCAGTTTGCAATATCGAGCTGTTTTGTACAGCTACGGTTAATGATGCCTCGCATATTGAAGTTACAAATGACCGTGCCATTAGAAATAAGAAATAAGGTGGATATTTAAATTGTACTGTATGACAACTTTATGTATTCATTTCTGAACTGTGAGTGAAACATCAGGGGAAAGATCTCCATTCAAGTCAAATGAACTATGAAAGATGTGGAAACGCGCTTGCATCGATATTTAAAATCACAGCCTAGACCGTGAAATACTCGCGTCACAAACTGAAGAACTCTGAAGCGTCACTCATTCCTCTTCATTTCAGAGCTCCTCCGAGGATGAGAGCGTCTCTTCACTGTCTGTCTGAACACTTTCCCTGGGAAATTAATTCCATTAAACAAGTTTCACCTCAGAAATTTCCATTAATATGTCCAGCAGGAGGAGAGAGAGAGAGACTGAGAAAATAAGCTTTTTTCAGCCCGCTGGTCTTAACTGGCCACAGAGCTATTCTGGGCTCACCTCGCCTGGTCAGACTGGGAACCCAGCTTAAACCAATCATGACCAGCACACTGACTTTAGTTAGTTTAATCCGTTTCTATTACAGTAATGCGGCATGAGGTCATGGTTGATAAAGTCACATTTCTTTCCAGTGTTGGGGGTAATGCATTACAAGTAATGCGAGTTAAATAATCAGATTACTTTTTTCAAGTTGCTAGTGACTTTTAAATTTACAACAAAATATGAGTTTCTTTTTCAAATAAGTAACAAGTTAGAATGGCAGCACTGCAAGGTTTGTTTGAGCGGCACCCTCTACTGTACAGGCGTGAATCTGCATTTCCTTCAGCCTGAGGCTTATTCATTTCACTTATGGGGCCCTATCTTGCACCCAGCGCAATTGACTTTGTACAGCGACTCATGTATCATTCCTATTTTGCACCCGCACACAGCGGACTTTTCCCTCCACAGACGCACGTCAGTAAACTAGGAAATGCATTTGCGCTCCCGGGGGCGGTTCAGCGAAAAGAGTTGTTCCGGCGCAAACGTTCCCTGGTGCTATTTTGCAGTTTCAGAAAACAATTCCGTTAGATCAGCCCACCAACAGTGCGTGTGTATGTGCGTGAGTGTGTGATCCATGCGTTACGCATGTTATTCAGATGCTATTTTAAGGGCGCATGCTTGGCCATAATCAATGTACTTTGCTTATCTCATCTACACACAGACGCAGCAGTTCTCATTTTAAGAAAACCATACATTATTACAAGGAAAAATATTCCACATGAGGGAAATCATTGTGGTGTCCATGAAGATGTGAAAAAATAGGCATAAATCTAGCTTACACATTTACCCAAATTATCATATGCCTGTTTAAGCGAAGTTAATCTGGGTGTGTTTCTCCGTCCCCAATGTCACTTCTCTGTGTTTTACGGCCCTGACGAGAACGTCGGTCTCCTCGGCTGTGAACCGCTCCTGAAAGGGTCTTTATGTCAGACAAAAATAACACAAAAGAAACAACACATTACGTTCCATAAAAAGTAACCAAGCAGCACCGTTACTTTTTAGGAAGTAATGGAAAAATAACATTATTTTCCATAAAAAGTAACTAAGGCAATTAGTTACTTTTTAGGGACTAAAGCAAAAGTAGCTGAATTGACAAATAACCATCTTATAAGTAACAGTTACTTTTTAGAAAGTAATGAAAAAGTAACGTAACTTTATTTTCCATAAAAAGTAACTAAGTAACGCAATTTGTTACTTTTACAATGTAAACGCAATTAGTTACTTTTAGGGACTAACGCAAAAGTAACTGAAGTGACGAATAACCATATTGTAAGTAACAATAGTGTTTTAGAAAGTAATGGAAAAAGTAGCTCTACAGAAGACAGCAATGCCATTATTCACTTCAGTTTAGTTCAGTGTTGATTCAGTTCAGTTCAATAACAGTGTCGATGTTGCAAAGATTAAGTTTAAGTTTTGTTCTCATCAGAAGTTGTCAGTGAAGTTCAATCGATAATAGGCTTTTAAGTCTTTTAAACCCCAGCATCTTCTGTGTTCTGCGTGACCATGTTTCATCTTTGTCTTGATTTGACATTACTGCTATAAATGTTGCAGGAATTAAGTGAGAGATGGCATTTTCATCCATCATTCCTTCTTTAAGTATAAAAACACTCTCAGGGATGAGTGTGTCTGAAACGTCTTGCTGTTTTTTTTGCGGTGAAGATCAGAGACTCGAGATCTCTAACTGAGATGTTGAGTGCCGTAATCGGCACGAATCCAAGCGCTCCTCGGTCACCCATCTTCCCAAGTCTCCGTATATTGTTTGGCATGATGTGTTGTCATAGCAACAGGCAGACAAAAGGAGCGCATGCAGGAAAAAAGGGCTTTCTGTACTCGCTGTGATTTAATGGAGCTAATGTATAAGCAGAAGGTAAAAGCATTCTTCCAGCGAATGGCTGGCTTTTGGCTCGGAGAGAAAATAGCACTTCACCATAGTAACTGGTGACTAAAGCCGCTCACCCCGCAGATGTCACGCCGTGCGTCAAATCACGCTAATTGTAACATGTCACGGGTCGATTCAGGTGCCGCGAGGAAGAGGTGAAAACTAACGGCGGAAAACAACATATTGCATTATGTTTTAATTATGCTAGATTATGATCCTTGAAGGATTATTCATCAGTCATCCAGGCAAGCTGTTGCTGTTCGGATCCGTACTGGAGGCTTTCAGGCGACAATCCAGTTCTGGATACATTTGGGCCAAACTCTCTATTTAATGACCACGGTTTATTTAGAAAATCATTCAACAATGCATGCTATTATAGATATGAAATCACCCGCAATCATTCCAAATAGTCATGACTTACTGTCAAACCAAAAATTATTCAGACACCAGATATACTTTTTTATGTGTTTTTACTAGTGTGTGCAGGACCCTATAGTTTATAGACATTTATGTAAGTGAGGAGAGCAAAATAAAGTAAACTGTGACATTATACCCAAATATTCTTCATAGTGTGACTACCAGTGAAATATGATTCGGACACTTTGAGCTGATCATGTTTTGCTGAAGTGTGTTTTCTTTAATTGCTAATGCTCTTTTTACACACAGACTGAACAAAATGAAGCATTGCTTGGTGATTGGTTGAGCTAAACTGGTATTATCTAATTGTGTAGTTAAATTTAACAGCTGACAGATATTCAACATAATTCATGTGTGAGACAGTCTAACAGAAGGACGGACAAAACCAGTCAAATATCAACTGAGTTCTGCTCATATTTTATTACCATTTTCGAAACTATAGCGAATAAACTGTGATAATGTGAGAAATGTTGAAGGTGTCTGGATACATTTTGGTTTGATTATGATGGTTTCTTTGTGGTCTGGTGTCGAGCATCAGTGATGCTTTGCTCAGCAAACACCACTAATAAAGAGAAATAATACAAAATATGGATCCAGATGGAGAATATAGGCAGTAGCTAATTTAGAAAAGTGCTCTCTGACCCTTGCCAAAGCAAATAACACAGAACCATTAAATGATACACGCTTTTTTATAATGAGACTCATTCCCAAAAGAACACATCTTATTCGCTTAGCATATATCGCCTCGTTTAAATTTGATCAATATTGTATTAAATATTATACAGCATACAGAATTTGTCAAGTAAAAAAGATGCATCGGAAAGCATTAAATGTGACC
The DNA here is from genome assembly GCA_021554675.1 of Leuciscus idus. Lineage (NCBI taxonomy): Eukaryota > Metazoa > Chordata > Actinopteri > Cypriniformes > Leuciscidae > Leuciscus > Leuciscus idus. The sequence goes on along the minus strand of CM038645.1, from coordinate 28,941,211 downwards.
GGTCAGCATACAAACATATTGCGTTCAAGGTTACCTTTTTTTTTTTTTTTTTTTTTGCATCCGTGGGGAAATTGCATAAAATATTCAGTATCATTTGAGTTTGTCCCACAGAGAATAAAACTCACCTTCGTTATTTTCCTGCATTTTCCATCCCTCTAATATTTTGCAGACTTTCACACTATTTTCGGTTCATATTAAAAACGTCCCCTGCCGACACCGAGCCACGAGTCTGAGAGGAAAAAAGGTCAAAGCAATTTATATTTGACATGTGCGGTTTGATCGCCTTGTCATCGCCTCGGGCCACACACACACACACACACACACACACACGACTTCACAGCGATCCAGACACGTGTTTCTTTGCATTCGCTCCAGAGACGTCCTCGGATAGATGGCTTTCCAGCAAAGTGACCTGTAGCTGTACCTGTAGTCATCAATTCTTGCATGCATCGAAATGAAATGTTCTGACACGCCGGCGTGAATGAAAACACACACTCTTGATGGAGCTCTTAATGAGAAGAGGTGTCCGGGACCCACGAGTGCTTATTTATGAAGCAGACGCCAGCAACATGGGGTGGCGCTCCATTGCCTTTCTGAATAACCATCATGGCAATTTCACAGTGATTTACGATAAAGCTCTCGCAAACACAGACGTATAACCTTGATTCTGCTGTATCATGAAGGAAACGTCTGTGGACACGTCTGTGGGCCCGAGGGTCTGTCCTTCGCTCTGGATTCGTGTCCCCGTTGGTGTGTGTGTGTGTGTGTTATTGGAGTGCCGGTAATGGATGAGCTGCTGGTTAGAAAGATGCTTTAAAAGTGAGACGTGAACATAGCCTTCCTTTCTGCTCAAAATTATTTATAATCCACACTTCCATCCAAACACAGCCATCAGAAATATCTGACTCACTGTGAATAAATGTAGAAATGTTGAATTAAATGCCACTATTGCCTGCGTTGTCACCATTATATGACACTGTGACATCACGGTTCTCTCCAGACCTCTCATATATATATATATAAATGTAAACTAAATTAATAAAAAATGAACCATTACTGAACGAACTTAAGATGGACTAAGACACTGATTTCTTCTAGATCTGCTGTACATCAGAAACAAACTTTGTTGCGTTATTTTCCTGTTATCACTGTAAAGCTGCTTTGAAACACTCTGTGTTGTAAAAAGCGCTGTATAAATGTGACTTGTCTTGAGTATGGCATCACCTGATCTTGAGTATAGCATCACCTGATCTTGAGTATGGCATCACCTGATCTTGAGTATGGCATCACCTGATCTTGAGTATGGCATCACCTGATCTTGAGTATGGCATCACCTGATCTTGAGTATAGCATCACCTGATCTTGAGTATGGCATCACCTGATCTTGAGTATGGCATCACCTGATCTTGAGTATGGCATCACCTGATCTTGAGTATGGCATCACCTGATCTTGAGTATGGCATCACCTGATCTTGAGTATTTGGTTTGTAAAAGGTGTCATTATACATATTTGCGTTACAGTTTTTGTTGCATTTACATTGTTTGACCAGCCGGTGGTGTTTCGAGCGCTTTGAAAGTGCGTTCTATTGGTTCAATTTGTGTCTTGCATCGCTAGTGTTTTGTTTTGACCATTAGAGGGCGCTGTGGGCTATAACGGCTTAAAACCGTTTTATCATTCGTATTCCTCTACTAATTACATGCTAGTTTTGCCAACAACTGGATTAAAGGGAAAAACTTCAAAATCATCATCATCTGCTTCTAAGTAAGGCACATAATAACATATAAACTATTTAATTATTTTAATCCTACATGCACATGACTTATCATATTGTTATAATGCATTGTTTCTATCCAGCGTAACAGAAAGCGCGTGCAGTGAGTTTCAGATCCACATGTTTTCTGCTTCTTCGTGCATGAGTCGTTTGTAATAAGGGTGTCACGTTAAAAATATTTGAAAGTGTGTTGAATACATAGACAGTAAAAGAAATGGACACAGCGACCCCATTGGATTCAATGGAGAAAAGTGAAGTCAATTAGAAGCTCTCACTTCCTGGGGGTCGAGCGTACTGCGCAGACTCACACTGAGCTTGACGACGTAGACCCGTCTGTCTTCTAGTAGCTGTGCCGAGAGAAATCTGAATCATTCCCTTCCGAAACTTGCAGAGACGGAGAGTGTGAGTAGGAGGTGTCCATGAGCTAGGAGCAGGAGTAACTTTCGCTAAGTATTCTGATTAATTATTTTGTCATTTTGTCAATAACGTTTTAATAGATTGTATTATTAGTATTATTATTTTAAAATACATTTTACTGTGCAATTTCTTTCTAAGTTCTTTGAGTTGGACCGAACTTTTATTTTGGTGGGTTGTACACATTTGAGTTTCTGTGTGTTTAATAAACTATTATTATTATTATTATTATTATTATTAGGCCTACTTGAAGTATACTCTACTGTGCAATAGTAATATATTTCTGTTATAATTTCTTCACATTATACCGAACTTTTATTTTGACAGGTTGTCGTAAAGACATTGCAGTTTCTGTGTGTATATGAAACGAATGAATGACGATAGTTTTATTAAATGAAGTGGTGAAATTCTCGTGAAGTGACTTTCATAGCAGCTCTGCGATGAAGTGCACATATGTAGCCTACATCATGGGTCAATACAGTGAAATGCTGAAAACACCACGAGCGCTTCAGTATGTATGTGTATGTGTGTGTGTGTGTGTGTGTGTGTGTGTGTTTGTGTGTGTAGCACACATTGAGCGCTCATTCATTCCCAGAGACGCGTAGAACAATTGCAGTCTCTTTTAACTTTAATATTCACAGACACTAGTCCATATCGAGATTTGATTCATTGTACAGCCCTACTTTTGATTTATTCATTCAAAAATAGCTAAATTCCGTGACTGGATTCCGCGATTCTATCCGTGTCGCTTCGCAAACACAGACGGGGTGAATTTATGAATGAAAGTGTGAAAGTTCTGACACAAAACGAAGTTGTTACGTATCCTCACGCTTTTTTTAAGTGGGTATACGGAAATCCTTGGCCTTTCCTAGTGGGTATACGGCGTATACCTGCGTATCATGTAGACTGTACACCACTGTATGTGCTCTTCATAGAAGATATACTGTTGTCACCTTATAATAATAAGACTTTTACTTGATAAAAGAGTCTAAACTATCAATTGAGATCTTTATAACAGTAAAACAGATACTTGCATGCTTATATGCATACGTTAGTGCATATAAATAATACAAAATATCTGCCAATAATATATACAAACAAAATATAAAAAGAATATGTTTTTTGTTGAGTATCATATGATTTTATTCCGAGGCCCAGACAGAGCAAAGATATGCTGTTTGCTGCAGATGCGGATATTTATACGAAATTCTGGTGCTTGTAATGTATATCAATGACATCTTTATAACAGTGTAGCTGATACTTACATAAAATGCATGTGCATATCAATATCTGCAAATAATAAGTCTTAGTAAGATGATATTTAAATGCTTAGTTTTAAGATCTGTAGTTTTGAAACATATAATGCAATACAATGATGATTGAGAGATGAACAAATAAACCTTCCTCAAAAGCCTGATGATCATATTTGATACTCATGATTTTTATAATAAATGATGTCTGGATAATCAAGGAAACCTGCTTCAGTCCAGCTGAAATATTACTAACAATATCAAAGTTAATCTTAGATTTACTTGATAATATCAGAGCAGATTTGACAGCAGAAAGACTCGTGAAGCTCGAGCTGAAGGACGTTTGTACAATACTTGATAAAAGAGTTTAAACTATCGATCAGACAAAAGAAGGACTGGAGGAGATCGTGTGCGACAGGTTTGAAGTAAACAAATGTTATTTGAGCATGTACTGTTGCTTTAAGTGACAGTCCTGCAGACTGTGCTGATGAACTCCAGCTGAATTACACAGTTAATAGATCCACGACTCGCCTCACAAACAAACAGACCGAACGTGCTCATGCAAACCAGTCTAAAGCATGTGCCATCTATCAGCCTCTCCGGGAATAAGATGAGGATGACTTCGCCAGAGCAGGACTGTATTAAACTCTTCGGCGCGCAGCGGGCCGGAGACCAGGAGATGAGGAAAATCCCCCGGGAAGAGAAGCGTGACAGAAGCAGGAGAAACATACGCCTGTTTCTGCTTTAATAACTCTCCTCTCGTTCCTCCGCATGTAAACAGATCGCCCTGCTCACCTGACACTGAGATATACCACGGTAAAACTACACTATACCGAGAGACTTCATGGAGATCGCAGGAAGCTTTAGTTGAACTTAGTTTGTTTCTCCTTAAAATACAGGCTTTTATCCTTTTTTGACTCGATATTTGAAGGTCCTAATCATAAAACTGCTCATTTCAAACTTTATTATTTACAGAAACTAGAAGTGGCAATATAGTCAAAAGAATTAAATTAAATAGTTATATAATTAAAAACTATATAATTTAAAAACTTAATGTTCTTCAGGGTTTACACTTTTTATTACAAATTACCTTTTTCTAGTCTTTTATTATTACAGGATTTTTATTATAATAATTGTTTTTACTCATAAATAACTATTTCCACCTGATAAAATGTTAGAGCTTGACATGTCTAGAAAAAAATATTTATTATACTGTAGAAGTTTTTATTAATTGCCATGACTTCTTAAAATGTTATTATTAATTTGCCATGAATTTAAGACTTTATTCATTTCCATGACTTTCTGAGATTTTACTAATTTCTTGCACTTATGATTTAATTAATTTCCATAACTGTTTAAGAATTAATTTTCCAAGGCTTTAAGATTTGACAAATTTCCATAACTTAAAATGTAATTTAATGTAATGTAATTTCATAAGTTTTTATGGATTTCCATAACTTAAGATTTGATTAATTTCTAAGATTTTAATAATTTCCATTACTTTAAAAAAAATATTTTCCAAGACTTAAACTTAAAAACTTAAAATGTTATTAATTTCTATAACATTTATAATAACATCTAATACATTTCTGTAAATTTGAGAAGTTATTAATTTCAACAATGTCTGGAAATCACACTTTTGGAATTCTCTCATATATCCAGGTTCTCCAAGGCCGTGAGACCCTGGTTCTTCAAGAAATATGACAAATAATGGAATTAATTAAAATTAATAAATGTTATATTAGCTGACATTTCGATTTTTAGCTGTTTTAACTTTTCCATAAAACATTACATCTGTTTTTTATCAAAATGCATTGCATGCACAGCGTTATATCCATGCAGTGTGATTCTTTTTAGTGAATCGGTTCATTTGTTTTCTGAATCAGTTCATTGTTTCATGGCATTTTGAACCTCTGGTATACTAAATGAAAACAGCAGCGCAAATCATTTGATCGTTTGATGAGAAAGGCTTCAGTTCATATCGAGGTCTTTATTGAGTTGATTTCTAGCTCCGATATATGAAGTTTATGAAAGTATATGAATTGTGTATGAGTGTCTGCAGCAAATGATTCCAGTCCATAACAGGCCTTAATCACGGAGATCTAGTTATTTTCTGCTTGATGCGTTGACATGCGACTGCGTTCGTCTGAAATGCCGGAGCGTTCGCAGGAAATGAGCTCGCATTGCATTGCATTGGTTTTCATTTTTTGAAACAGAACACAGGAGATCATTAGATGAGTGTGATTAACCTTTAGATGCATGTAAACAATGCATGTCTGCTTATGGATGTGTGATGATGGAATAATGATGTCTGAATAAAATAGCACATGTATAGCTGATAGTGTTGGGTTGTTAAATAAGTAACTTAAAGGTGACATTCTGCCCCTTTTCACAAGATGTAATATTAATCTATGGTAACCCCAGAATAGCTTGTCAAATTTGCCCCTTTTTGGGTGTGAGCAAAAACACACAGTTTTTGTGTGTGTCCCTTTAAATGCAAATGAGCTTTAGCTCCGCCTCTGTTCAGAAGAGGGCGGAGCCTTTACACAAGCTTCAGAAACTCCGGCAATAACAAAACACACCAATCTCACTCATCCAGAATCGCAGAATAACCAGTAGCGAGTGCAGCCTTACGGAGAGACTCAGGAAGAGTTTCTGAATGTTAGTGGAGACATTTCTGTAGTTGTTGTGGAGTTACATTGATCATCTCATCATCATGTTTAACTTCTCCACAAGTGTCCACAGTTCCTGAGGTGTTTATAAGACAGCGGTGACATGTTCTGGTCAATAGTGTTCAGTGCTCGTCTGTGCTCAACCACAGAACAGTTTCAGGCTTTGCTGGATCTTCTGCCATTGCGTTAGAACTGGTCTCTGTTGTCGCTCGTGAAACCAAATGTCGGCTGGTGTGTGTAAACGTGCAGATTAAGGGCCGGTAATATTATAATAATCCTCTTCATACGTCAGAAGGAGAACGAAATCTGATCGTCTTATTTTTTGACATGCTTGCAGAGAAAGGCTCACCAGAACTAAGTTACTGGGTTTCACTTTTCACGTTTTCTGGGTTGCTAGAAGCACCGGGGACCCGATTATAGCACTTAAACACGAGAAAAGTCAGATTTTCATGATATGTCCCCTTTAAAAACACTTTCAAATGACAAAAGCAGCATCTTTCTCTCTGATCTGATCTCTGACCGTTCCAGTGGGTCATCACACCTGTGTCTGTAGTGATGATGAGATAATCTAGACTGTGTATTAAACACAATAATTATTCTTCAGAAGCTCATTAGGCATAAGCTCTTCTCTCTAGGGATACAAACACAGCCTTTAGTTAAAGAAACGCTGACAAAAGAACATGCATCTGGCTCCTCTCTCGACACGCTCCACCGCTCGCTCACATTCTGTTGTGTTACAGAAACAAGCCTCAGATTGCGATCCTTATTAATTTTGCCATGACAACATTAATGGAGTGCAATGGTCCGATTCATCCCTTCCTCTGTCTCTCCTCCCTCTGGAGGCGTTTGACGAGCTCCTGTCAGTCTGGGGTGGGCGGGGCCTCTTCTCATTAATAAAAGTCATCATTTACTTGATCTGTTCAGATGTCGTGAATTTAAATGAGCTAATATGGAGTGAGACTCCAGACAAATGATCCATCCGTCACGTTTGTCTGCTGAATTGTGTTTGACAGAATCACGAGATGCCCCTCACCTTCTTATGAGTATATTAATCTATAAATATTAATGCTATGCTTTTTATTTTAATAACTATATCATTGTAAAAAAAATATATATATTGCTAGTTTAACTTAAAGTAAAAATTAAAGTTAATACAATGGAGACGTCTAGATGGCTAGACGGTTGAAAGCCTGAACATTCTGTAAAAGTTATTTGAGATTTTTATTTGAAACCTTAAATTACTTCAAATAAAACTTTATCAAAACTGAAATATTTAAACGTGACACCAAAGTAAAGTAAAAAAAAAACACAAAGTAAAGTAAAAAAAAAACACAAACACTTCTCTTTTTTTTTTTTTTGAACAGCTATATAATTTATATTATAGTATTATTTTATATGAATATTGTATCAAATGTTGTATTTTAATATTATATTATAATACTGTACTTTCTATGTTGGTCTAATATTGAATATATTCAAATAAATATGTTAATAATTAAATATAAATTTTATGCATTTTGTATAACCAGCTATCCATGTCCTGAAAAGCAATATCAGTGTTTGTGCAGCATCAGTAAAACCATGTTCAAGTTGCAGACAGACCTATTGACAGACAGATGTATAGATAGACACAGATGTATATAGACAGACAGATGTATATAGACAGACAGATGTATAGATAAACAGACAGATGTATAGATAAACAGACGGATGTATAGATAGACAGACGGATGTATGGATAAACAGACAGATGTATAGATAGACACAGATGTATATAGACAGACAGATGTATAGATAGACACAGATGTATATAGACAAACAGATGTATAGATAGACACAGATGTATATAGACAGACAGATGTATAGATAGACAGATGTATATAGACAGACAGATGTATATAGACAGACAGATGTATAGATAAACAGACGGATGTATAGATAGACAGACGGATGTATGGATAAACAGACAGATGTATATAGACAGACAGATGTATAGATAAACAGACGGATGTATAGATAGACAGACGGATGTATGGATAAACAGACAGATGGATAGATAGACACAGATGTATATAGACAGACAGATGTATAGATAAACAGACGGATGTATAGATAGACAGACGGATGTATGGATAAACAGACAGATGGATAGATAGACACAGATGTATATAGACAAACAGATGTATAGATAGACACAGATGTATATAGACAGACAGATGTATAGATAGACAGACGGATGTATAGATAGACAGACAGATGTATAGATAGACAGACAGATGTATAGATAGACACAGATGTATAGATAGACAGACAGATGTACAGATAGACAGACAGATGTATAGATAGACACAGATGTATAGAATGATAGACAGATGTATAGATAGACAGATGTATAGATAGACAGACAGATGTATAGATAGACACAGATGTATAGAATGATAGACAGATGTACATAGACAGACAGATGTATAGATAGACAGACAGATGTATAGATAGACACAGATGTATAGATAGACAGACAGATGTACAGATAGACAGACAGATGTATAGATAGACAGACAGATGTATAGATAGACAGACAGATGTATAGATAGACACAGATGTATAGATAGACAGACAGATGTACAGATAGACAGACAGATGTACAGATAGACAGACAGATGTATAGATAGACAGACAGATGTATAGATAGACACAGATGTATAGAATGATAGACAGATGTATAGATAGACAGACAGATGTATAGATAGACACAGATGTATAGATAGACAGACAGATGTATAGATAGACACAGATGTATAGATAGACAGACAGATGTATAGATAGACACAGATGTATAGATAGACAGACAGATGTATAGATAGACACAGATGTATAGATAGACAGACAGATGTACAGATAGACAGACAGATGTACAGATAGACAGACAGATGTATAGATAGACACAGATGTATAGAATGATAGACAGATGTATAGAATGATAGACAGATGTATAGAATGATAGACAGATGTATAGATAGACAGACAGATGTATAGATAGACACAGATGTATAGAATGATAGACAGATGTATAGATAGACAGATGTATAGATAGACAGACAGATGTATAGATAGACACAGATGTATAGAATGATAGACAGATGTATAGATAGACAGATGTATAGATAGACAGATGTATAGATAGACAGATGTATAGATAGAATGAAAGATAGATAGACAGAGAGATGTATTATGTCTGAGTTTATGGAGGACGTTCAGATCAGATCTGCTGCTGGTACATGTATATATAAGGCGAGGTCAGATCGCGAGCGATGAAGGCGTACGCAGCGTAAACACCGGCGCTGGAGTGTGTGTGTATGTGTGTGTGTGTGTGTGTGATGTCTCTGGGAGTACATTAACAGAAGAGCCCCATCTGGGCGGCACCGTTCCACTCAACGCCCCGTTTCATTATCTCTCCATGTTCCCTGTGACCCGCAGAAAAATGACAACTGATTTACCTCAAGATCAATTTGTATGTAAATCAGAGAAGGACTGGAGCGCGGCGAGTGGCTTAGCGGCGTTCATGCGCGGGTCTGAGGCTGTCAGTGTGTGTTCATCAGCGCCGGGACGGACCCGAGAGGTTAATGGAGCTGATTCAGATCATGTGACCCCGCTCTGACCCGCTCTGACACGTCACGCCGAATAAAATCAACACAAGCAGATATTATGAAAACTGCATGAGACTCTTCCTGTGTATGACTCATCATGAGGGTGAGCTATAGTGACTAAAAAATTATATTACGATATTTTCTGGGATTTTGTTGATAAGGATAATTAGACAGTGTGTTTCTGTTCTGTCATTTCACTCTTGAATATTTTCAGATTCTTATGTTTCACAAATTAACTTTTTGTCATTAAGGCATGATATTTGCCACTTTAAATTGATTTCACGCTGCATTTTTAAGGAGATATTGAGACCGGACCTCTGGGAACTTTAATTGAAAACCCCTGCTGTGAATGATCCAACAGCCCAGTATATTCCTAATGTTTATTTCTCTTTTTGTACACGTGAATCCTTACAGTTGCACTAATATTCAGTTCGTGTCACTATCTGCCGGCCCAGAAACCCCGGCGTGTTGCGGGACGTCCAGCTCTTCGCACATCGGCAGTGGAATGACCTTTATCTGGGCTGATAAATGGATCCCCGACTCGCTGATAAAGCTGCCAGTTTCCCTGGCTTTGATTCTGAGTTTGAGGTTTTCCTGAGCTTGTCGTCGCGAGCGCACGCTGGGAGGTGAAGACTCGTGCCGAGACACAGATGTTGTGACAGTATCACCTCCTCCGTCTCTCACACACACACACACACACAGATATTTCAAAGCCAGATGAAACTAGAGCATCTCACCTGATGTGTGTGATGGTTCTGTTGCGTCAGACGCTGGTTTTGAGGTTATAATCGGGATGCGACAAACAAACACGGTGTCAAAATTTCCCTTTGAGTAGTTCGTCAGAGGAAGAGGAAAATATGTGGATATGCTGCATTGATTTCTATAGGAAAAACTAATATATATTATATTATTATATTGTAACATAGAATGTCTGAGTAAAATGAAACCGTTAAAAAACATTTCATCATTTGTATGAAAATAAGAAAGCTAATATAAATGTATAATATTATAATAAAAGTCTAATATTAGGTTATTTTACACAGATTAGCTTATGCTATACTCTCGATGTGCAATACATATTTTCCAGCTTTCGACTGGAATCATATTTTTTTTAACTGTCCTGAACTTATAAATAAGCATAGAATAACTAAAGTTAATTATATTCACTGTAAAACATTATTTTCATGATTTATCACAACACTTTTTCTTTTGTCAAATCAACTTAGATAATTTATGAGGTTCAGATAACATAATATTCTAATTCATAATATTAATAATTATATTATAATATTGTACATTGAATTTCACAGTAAAATGAAACTGTTGAAAACATTTCATCATTTGTATAAAAATAAGAAAGCTCATATAAATGTATAATATTATAATAAAAGTCTAATATTAGGTTAAACTGTAACTCTGGAATGACATGTAAGTAAAAATGAAATTCAAATCTGAAATTATTTTATCATTCAGACACATTCATATTTCTAGAATAGCTAGTTTTATTATTATAATATATCTTATTAGTATAATAATTATAATGTATATTATAATTATTATAACAAGATATAATATATAAATATTATATTTCACTGTATTAATATTTTAGAATGTTATGTTATATTGAATATATTGTATTACATTGATACTATACTTTTTTAGATTAAAAGATTCATTTTAATTAATAATTCTGAAAAATAACTAATTTAAATTATTAAACATATGTATATATATCACAGTTATCATATATACAATATATAATGAAATAAACAATAATATATTAATACAAAATAAATGTAAAATCTTATTTTTATATATATTGTAATTGTAATATTATCTGAATTATAAATACTTTTTTACTTTATTTATTAAATTATTTGTTTAATATAGCGAGGACTGAAAATAAATATTACATTTAAATATTAATATTATAATTTCATTATTGTTCAAATATTAATATACTTTTTATATCATCTTAATATTATAATTGTAATATTAGTTGGCTATTTAGTGCATTTAGTAATAATTTAGTAGTAATGTTAATATAAAATTTGGAAAGTAAATGTATTATTTATTACATTTAATTAATTTGTTATTAAAATTATACATTTGGATATGTAATATAAAATTATATGTGTGTGTGTGTGTTTATATTGTTATTTATTTATTTAATGTATTTTTATATTATATTTATTAAATTATATTTATCTATTTTAGTTTATTTATAAATATTTATTATTATTATTTATTTTATTTATTTATGTATTTTTTTATATTATATATATACATGTATATATTTTAGTTTATTTATGAATATTTTTCAGGCTTGTGGGTAAAATGCAGTGTTTCAAAAATAGAAACGGGGCAAATTAAAGGTGTTTCCGTAAATTATGATGAGGGATCTAGTTTATTTGTCCGGTGTAGATTTGGTCTAACGTTACTATTGGACTGGAAGTCGTCAACCTGAAAGATGGATTATCGTTGCATGAGTTTGGTTGAGCCTCTATGATGTCATTATTAATGATTCATTCCCTTCAAGAATCATTTCTGATTAAATCTGTGCAGGAACATTTCCTTTGACTCTGAATCTGACTCTTATTGTACGTCTTTCTTTAGTCTGAACCGATCAATCTTCTCAATTAAATGGGTTTGGAGCTTGAGATGTTCATTTGGGACGCAGCCGGTCGTTTCGGAGCGGTTCAGAGGTTGAAGCTTCTCCCTGATTTCTGAAGAACAGAAAGTGACAGGCAGAAGAACGAACATCTCTTGTGAAAGGAAACTTGTCCATCACTTACTCCGGACACACACACACACACACACACACTCTCACTCACTCACTCACTCACTCACACACACACACACTCATACACACAGCCGGTCCCGTCCAAATCTGACGGACGGATGAATCAAATCAAACTGGACTTGCTTTGTGTTTCAGGAATTCCTTCACCAATAAAAGCTGAAACGAATTTGAAGAGAGACGTTTCTCTTTGAATAATGTTTTTTATGCGCTTCTAGTGTTTCAGCCTCTACTAGAGCAGGTTTTCCTGCTTGAATGTTGATTATTTCCCCCATATTCTCCATTGTTGCAGCTCTTCTCTTCCCAGTCTGTCAGTAACGCTCTGGACTGCGTTTCCCGAAAGCATCATTAGCCAACTATGTTCGCAAATTCCGTCGTTATCAGCAGTTCAACGAGTCTGTGTTTCCCGAAACCATCGTTATAACGAACATTCGCAAACAGCATCGCAGAGTTGTGTTCGGAACGATAGATCTCGACCTGTGGTTAGAAGCAGTTTCTAGTTTTCATGACATGGACTCAATAAATCCTGATCTTGAGCAAAATAATTCAGTCCAACCTGTGTCTTTTATTTAGAATACATACAAATGTCATTCACGTCTTTTAGTTTGTGAAGAGATTTAAAGCGAAATAGTCCTCAGATGACATGTCCGTAATTTATAGCAAAACGTCTAGTAGTAATTCAATCTCAAACAGATTAATTAAAGGGCCCCTATTATGGATTTTTGAAAATGACCTTTCATGTAGTGTGTAACACAGCTCTAAGTGCATGAAAACATCCTGCAAAGTTTTAAATCTGAAAGTGCACCGTATATAAAGTTATCGTCTTTCAGAAGTAAGAGTCGACTCTGAGTCACTGAAATGAGCCGTTTCGTTGTGACGTCAAGACGAAACATTAGCATATTGCCCGCCCACTTATTGCGCGCGCAGACACTAGGGAAAACATGAACCCCTCAAACCGGTAGCTGATTCCCTGTGGATACTGGAGAGCATCATGTCCAGGAGACGCTGTGCTCTATAATGTGAAGGTAAAGCCAGTTTATTTTCCACTGCCCAAGGACGAGCATGTGAAGAATCAGAGGTTAAAGTTCATCTTTACAATGATATCACAGCAGTATAATCCTAAACTCTTGCTGTGTTCCCTTTATTTCACTGACGACTGCTTCTCAAATCTCGGAGTTCAATCCAGGATTCACAAACCGCTTACTCTTGAACGATGGTGCTCAAAATACTTAGTTTTGAGTTGTATATTGTGTAGGTCTCCTGCTAACTGGCTAACTCACGCTATCACTGTCTTACTGAAATACTTCTGCTAATCAGTCGTGGGCCACGATTACCTGTAACTGTGTCTATTAATGCAGATCGTCTGTTGTTCTCACTAGTTTGAGGAAAGATTAAGCATGGACCAACATTTGTTTTACCAACTTTTATGTTACATCAGTCATTCACGCTAGAGCTCGGCTAATGTATACATTGCATACATGCACTGTTATTGATACAGTTCCCACATGGTCACCGCAATAAATTACAAAAATACTTAATTACAATACAAAATAGTAAATAAATTAGTACAAGTAAAATAATTGGTTTGTTGATGGACATGCACTTGTTAATGCTGATGGTGAGGAATTACAGTTGCAACATCTCATATAATGTACCTCAAACTGAGTAGAGTATCACTGAGAAACACTGAGTCCTGCTCGAGTCGTCCTGATGGAGGTTCAGGTTGAATAACTAACGTTAGTTCTTGCAGTGTTTCGTCATCGGACTCGCGCTCACATTGATATGGTAAAATTGACGTCATTGTTCGTTACTGTGTTTAGTTTACGGTGTAGGAAACCTCAGGACAGCTGACGTAATGACAATGGCCGTTTTTGTTTTCGACGCGCTACGCGGTAAACCAATCACAACAGACTGAGCTGTCTGGCCAATCAGAGCAGAGTATATCGCGGAAATGCGGGATTTAGAGAGATTGATTCATCTGACGAGTCGTTTGAGAATCATTGAAAATGTGGTGATGTGCAAATGTATATTATAAGGAAATTAAAAAGTTTTTTGACCTTTGATGCATGTAAACATGTTGTAGGAGACTCCACAACAACAACATTAGGAAACTTTAAAATAGCATAATAGGGGCACTTTAAAAGAAGTTATTGCTCCATGTGTGTGACATCATTAACCAACGTGGTTGAACGACCAATTTGCAACAATACAGTTTCGGGAAACAGTCGTGACTAGATAGTTGATTTCTTCAGCGATGCATCATACTGTGATAGTGAAGCATCGAGTTACGCCGTTGTACGGGAAACACAGCCCTGTTTAGTTCCGGTCTCTATGAAGCCCCTCCTTCTGAAAAGCACTGTGCTCTACTGTGCTCTGATTGGTCAGCTGGAGCAGTGTGTTGTGATTGGTCGAGCTCTTCGAGTTTGGGAAAGTCCCGACCCTTACCATAACCACCAGTTTCAACCATTGACTGTAAATAAATATGGATGTAGTGTGTGTGACGTCACCCGTAGGTTTTTCTGAAGAGCGTTTTTGAAGCCCAAAGTGGGCGGAGCCGGCCGTCGCCATCTTGGCCGTGCGTCACTCCCGGATAAACGAAAATGGGCAGCAAGGCAGATTAGCTAACAGACAAACGGCTAGTAGTGACATCAGTGGCAATCCACCTGTCACTCAAGTGGCCACGCCCTTAATTATGCAGAATCTAAGGCTTAATATAATTTAAACGGATGATTTATAAAAAAAAATCACCCCCTCCCAGTCGTCATGAAGGACAAAATTTGCTTTATAGACCAAAACCACTTTTTGTACCAGGCTGTAAACATGTTTTTTTCTGCTGTAAAGTTGGACATTTTAACATGGGGGTTTATGGGATTGACTCTCTTTAGGAGCCAGTCTCTAGTGGCCAGTCGATGAATTGCAGTTTAAGTCATGTTGGACTCAAGAGAGAGACCGGAAGGTTGCTGCTTGGTTACATTCATGTCTCTATGAAGCGCCTCCTTTTGAAAAGCACAATGTGCTCTGATTGGTCGGCTGGAGCAGTGTGTTGTGATTGGTTGAGTGTGTATGGGAAATGTCCCGCCCCTTTCCATAACCACCAGTTTCAACCATAGACTGTAAAAAAAGATGGACGACACCCCTTCGCTCTCTTCCATTGGTGAGAACTGGAGCCGCCATTGTCCCGATATGGCGCTGACATCTTGGGACTTGAGTCTGCGCAGTAGCGATCTCGGGACCAGACCTGCGCAGTAGTGAGCAGGAAGTAAAGCCGTGAAAGCCCCGCCCTCACTCTCGCAGAATGCACTCTCCCTGCACTTTTTTAAGTGGCCAATGTCTGCTCCGTTCCTCCGTTCTGCTCCAATTTTGATGTCTGTTGATTGCTGTACGACAAGAGGCTTGTTCAAATAAAGTAAATACAATCTCCTCAGTCCTCCGAAGATCCCGTAAAAAAGTCTGTTGGTGCTTCAGTGACTACTTCCGTCAATCACAGCTGTCAATCATGATGTTACACCACTGTTTTTATAGCATCACGTAACTAACTAAAAACAAACTTATTTTAAAAACATACACTTACATCAGTGTGATAAAAACGACAGCAAATGACAGAAACCACCTTTGGAAAAAAGATATTCAGAAGTCAGAAGTAACTTTATTGCCAAGTAGTGTTTTACACATACAAGGAATTTGCTTTGGTTAAAAAGGTGCTATATGTAGACAAAAATACAGTTGACATAAATAAAATATACAAATATGGAATGGACAATACAAATACAATATAAAATGGACAAAATATTAAAAATATTCAACATCCTTAAAAATTCAAAATTCAAAACATTTGTATAATTTGCAAGGGGGGACGTGTCAATGAGGGACCCGGGGTTTGTTAATGAGGCCAACTGCAGATGGGAAAAAACTGTTTTTGTGGCGAGAGGTTTTGGTCCTGATGGACCGCAGCCTCCTGCCAGAGGGGAGAGTCTGAAACAGTTTATGTCCGGGGTGGGAGGGGTCAGCTGCAATCTTACCTACTCGCCTCAGAGTCCTAGAGGCGTATAGGTCCTGAAGTAATGGAAGATTGCAGCCAATCACCTTCTCTGCCAAGCGAATAATACGCTGCAGCCTGCCCTTGTCCCTGACGGTAGCAGCATTGTACCAGATGGTAATGGAAGCGGTGATGATGGACTCAACGATGGCGATGTAAAAGTGCACCATCATTTTCTTAGGTAAGCTGAATTTCTTCAGCTGCCGCAAGAAGTACATCCTCTGCTGAGCCTTTTTAATGATGGAGGTGATGTTCAGCTCCCACTTAAGGTCCTGGGAGATGATTGTACTCAGGAAACGGAAGGAATCCACCACGGTGACTTGAGTCACACAGAGTGATGGGGGAGGGTGGGGCTGTATTCCTTCTAAAATCCACGACCATCTCCACTGTCTTCAGAGCATGGAGCTCCAAACTGTTTTGGCTGCACCAGGTCACCAGATGGTCGATCTCACACCTGTAGGCAGACTCATCACCACCAGAGATGAGCCCAATGAGGGTGGTGTCGTCCGCAAACTTCAGGAGCTTGACGGTCTGGTGACTGGAGGTGCAGCTGTTGGTATACAGTGAGAAAAGGAGGGGAGAAAGAACGTAGCCTTGAGGGGATCCGGTGCTGATGGTCCTGGAATCAGAGATATATTTTCCTTCACATGCTGCTTCCTGTCCGTCAGGAAGTCAGTGATCCACCTGCAGGTGGAGTCAGGCACGTTCAGCTGAGAGAGCTTGTCCTGCAGCAGGGCTGGGATGATGGTATTAAAAGCACTGCTGAAATCCACAAACAGGATCCTGACATAGGTTCCAGGGGAGTCCAAATGCTGGAGGATGTAGTGAAGGGCCATGTTTACTACATCGTCTACAGACCTGTTGGCTCTGTAGGCGAACTGCAGGGGGTCCAGGAGTGGGTCTGTAATGGATTTTATGTGGGACAGCATAAGACGTTCAAAAGACTTCATAACCACAGAGGTCAGAGCTACGGGTCTGTAGTCTTTTAGTCCTGTGGTCCTTGGTTTTTTGGGGACAGGGATGATGGTGGAGGCTTTGAAGCAAGCTGGCACATGGCATGTCTCCAGTGAGATGTTAAAAATATCTGTGAACACGGGAGACAGCTGATCAGCACAATGCTTTAAGGTGGATGGAGACACAATCCGGCCCAGCTGCTTTGCGGGATTTCTGCCTCCTGAATAGCCGGTTGACTTCCCCCTCTGAGATGGAGAAAGGACGTTCTCATTTGAAGTGTAATTTATTTGTTTAGTTGGTCTTGGTTGAATAACACGAGGAGGCGGGGTTTATGACCTATACTAGGACCAGCCACCGGGGGGCGATCGAGACGCTCTGGCTTTACTTTTCAAGGCTTGTGCGGCAGGCTTGGTTTCAACACACTACTAACTAACTCAACCAGGCCCCGCCCCTTTATTCTGCGCTGAAAAATAAAGTGAGATTGTTTACTAAGGAAACACACACACACACACACACATTATCTTCAGATATGACTGGTGTGTGTTTGACTGAAGTCTCGTTCACTGCCTCAGTGTTTGCTCAGCTGATTGTTGGCTGACCTTGAGCGCTGATGGCTTTCGACAGGTGACAGTTCGTCAATATTCTCCTTTGTCCAGTCCAACATCGGGAAATTCAGCTTATTAATGATTAATATATGATTAAACGGGAATCCCTCGTGATCTCACGCTGCTGTTTTCTCATTTTCATCAGCTAAATGTTTCATGTCATAGTCAATAATAAGAGCTGGAAATTAAATAATCTGTTTTTATTCATTTATGAGAGTCTTTTTTATTTTTTTTAGCTCATGTTTGTGTTAATTTGTTGAGAATTACAGATCATGTTTTCGAAGCAACCCAGAGGAAAATGTTATCGCTCTTTATTAGCGTTCTCAGTTTCATTGAAATTCTTGAATTAAATTCATGTTTCGCTCCCATTGGCCGATATGTTTGATGTTTTAAGGCAAGACTAAATGAAAAACCTTTTTTTATATGCTCTCACACACACAACACATACTCTCTCACACTCATTCATTCACACACACACACACACACACACACACACACACACACACACACACACACACTCACATTCTCACACACATTCTCACACACACACACTCACATTCTCACACACACTCACATTCTCACACACACTCTCAAACACACTTACTGATACACACACTCACATTCTCACACACACTCATACACACATTCACACTCTTACACACACTCACTCATACACTCACACACACTCACTCATACACACACACTCACTCTCTCTCTCTCACACACACACACTGACACACACAAATGCCTTGTGTCTGCTGAGTGAAATTGCCTCCATTAATCATGTCACGGCCAGTTTACTTTTATCTGTAAAGCTAAACACATAAAACAGCCAACAGCCAATCACAGGCTTCCTGAAGAACCATGGAGAGATCTATACATCTATACACCTATACATCTGACATAAACCACGGAGACATCTATACATCTACACATCTGACATAAACCACTGAGAGATCTATACATCTATACTTCTATACATCTGACATAAACCACGGAGAGATCTATACATCTATTCATCTGACATAAACCATGGAGACATCTATACATCTATACATCTATTCATCTGACATAAACCACGGAGAGATCTATACATCTATACATCTGACATAAACCACGGAGAGATCTATACATCTATACATCTATTCATCTGACATAAACCACGGAGAGATCTATACATCTATACATCTATTCATCTGACATAATCCACGGAGAGATCTATACATCTATACATCTATTCATCTGACATAATCCACGGAGAGATCTATACATCTATACATCTATTCATCTGACATAATCCACGGAGAGATGTATACATCTACACATCTGACATAAACACTGAACACACATGAGATCCATCAGTGCACGTGGCACCAGGACGTGGAGGGTTCATGGGAGTTTGCCCAACCAATCCACGTGTGCTTTGTGGATTTGGAGAAGGCATTCGACTGTGTCTCTCGCGGTGTCCTGTGGAGGGTGCTCTGGGAGTATGGGGTCCGGGGCCCTTTGCTAAGAACCGAGCTGGAGCTTGGTTCACATTGCAGGCAGTAAGTCAGACTTGTTCCCAGTGCATGTTTTTGCAGATGATGTTGTCTTGCTGGCCTCATCATACCAGGACCTTCAGCATGCACTGGGACGGTTTGCAGCCGAGTGTGAAACGGCTGGGATGAGAATCAGCACCTCCAAATCCGAGGCCATGGTTCTCAGTCGGAAAAGGGTGGCTTGCCCACTTCAGGTTGGTGGAGAGTTACCGGTCAATCTTCGTTCTTACTCTCACCTATGGTCATAAGCTGTGGGTCATGACTGAAAGGACAAGATCCCGGATACAGGCGGCCGAAATTAGCCTTCTCCGCAGGGTGGTTGGGCGCTCCCTTAGAGATGGGGTGAGGAGCTCGGTCACTTGGGAGGAGCTCAGAGTAGATCCGCTGCTCCTCCACATCGAGAGGGGCCAGCTGAGGTTGCTTGGGCATCTGTTCCGGATGCCTCCTGGACGCCTTCCCGGGAAGGTGTTCCGGGCACGTCCCACTGGGAGGAGACCCTGGGGAAGACCTAGGACACCCTGGAGGGATTATGTCTCCCGGCTGGCCTGGGAACGCCTCGGTGTCCCCCCGGAAGAGCTGGAGGAAGTGTCCGGGGAGAGGGAAGTCTGGGCATCTCTGCTTAGACTGCTGCCCCCGCGACCCGGCCCAGGATAAGCGGAAGATGACATGACAAGTTCTGAAGTTTCAATTTTTTCTGAATTTATGATTTAATACAAATTTATTATCAAAAACGAAGGTAATCAAATAAAGGCAAAACAATAACAATTTAATCTTTAAATGTAATCAAATGGAAATATAACTTTTCGTAACAATATTATTTTTTAAGTGCTGCACAACAGAAGTTGTAGAAGATGAAAAATTTTGATATTTTTATGTTATTTATGTTATTATTATTATTATTATCACTAAACACGATCTATCAAATTCACACAAACATTAATGTCTCGGGAAAAGCTCTTTTTATTCACCATAAATGAGTTTAACAGCACAAATCCTCACTGGACTTTTTGACAGATTGAGCCACTATAATGTTTCCCACAAATAAGTTCCTGTCTGCAGTCAGTTTTCCTCTTTAATGATTTATTAACCTTTTTACAGTAATAGGGTCCTATGAAAAGTCTTGTCTTTTCAGAAATTCTTAAGTAACTTTTTTTTTTTTTTTTTAATTTAATAAAAATGTATTATCAAAAATGATGGTTATCAAATGAAGGCAAAAACAACAATTGAATTAATCTTAAAATGTAATCAAATACAAATGTAACATTTTGTAACAACATTAAGTGCTTCACAACAGTTGTAGAAGATATTTAAAAAAAATACTTTTACGTTATTCATATATTATTATTATCACTAAACACGATCAATCTATCAAATTCACACATTAATGTCTCATGAAATGCTCTTTTTATGCACCGTAAATGAGTTTAACAACACAAATCCTCACTGGACTTTATATATTTTGACAGATAGAGCCTCTAAAATGTTTCCCACCACAATTAAGTGAGTTTTCCTCTGGAAGTGTTGGGATGTTTGTGCCGTTCTCAGCGCTGTGAGAGTGTGAAATTATATCAGGTTTAGTGTGATTTTATGGCTCCTGAACAGATGGAAGGCAGATTGTAATATCAGTACCTGAGCGACTCCAAACACCATCACACATCCCAACAATCACATTATAGGATCCGGAGTCTTATAAGCGGATTCGGGATCATATAGGCGATTGTGATTGCCTTCGTATCCATTAACCCCCCGTGTGCTTTTATTTCTTCCCAGCATTCCAGAGGCTGTTGGGTTTAACGATCCTGCCGAAGGAGAAGAGAGGAATGCTGATGACCTGTTACGTTTTTATTTCTTCCATAAATTACTCCATTAGGATCTCCATAAAGCGCTAGAAGGCGGCTAGCGCAGAGCAGCTAACAGCTGTTAGCCTGGATTGAGCTGATGTGATCAGGAAGTGTAGAGGAGCACTCTCACCTTCATCACTCTATCATTCATTCCGGCACTCTATCTATCAGTCTGTCTATCTATCTATCTACCTACCTATCTATCTATCTATCTATCTATCTATTTATCAGTCCGACGTTCTATCTATCTATCTATCTATCAGTCCGACGTTCTATCTATCTATCTATCTATCTATCTACCTATCTATCTATCTATCTATCTATCAGTCCGACTATCTATCAGTCCGACGTTCTATCTATCTATCTACCTATCTATCTATCTATGTATCAGTCCGACGTTCTATCTATCTATCTATCAGTCTGTCTATCTATCTACCTATCTATCTATCAATCCGACGTTCTATCTATCTATCAGTCTGTCTATCTATCTACCTATCTATCAGTCCGACGTTCTATCTATCTATCTATCAGTCTGTCTATCTATCTACCTATCTATCAGTCCGACGTTCTATCTATCTATCTATCTATCTATCTATCTGTCTATCTATCAGTCTGTCTATCTATCTATCTATCAGTCTGTCTATCTATCTATCAGTCCGACGTTCTATCTATCTATCTATCTATCTATCTACCTATCTATCTATCAGTCCAACGTTCTATCTATCTAGCTGTCTATCTATCTATCTATCTATCTATCTAGCTGTCTATCTATCTATCAGTCCGACGTTCTATCTATCTATCTATCTATCTATCTATCTATCTATCTATCTATCTATCTATCTATCTACCTATCTATCTATCTATCAGTCCAATGTTCTATCTATCTACCTACCTATCTATCTATCTATCTATCTATCAGTCTGTCTATCTATCTACCTATCTATCAGTCCAACGTTCTATCTATCTATCTACCTATCCATCTATCAGTCCGACGTTCTATCTATCTATCTATCTATCTATCTATCTATCTATCTACCTACCTATCTATCTATCTATCTATCTATTTATCAGTCCGACGTTCTATCTATCTATCTATCTATCAGTCCGACGTTCTATCTATCTATCTATCTATCTATCTACCTATCTATCTATCTATCTATCTATCTATCTATCAGTCCGACTATCTATCAGTCCGACGTTCTATCTATCTATCTACCTATCTATCTATCTATGTATCAGTCCGACGTTCTATCTATCTATCTATCTATCAGTCTGTCTATCTATCTACCTATCTATCTATCAATCCGACGTTCTATCTATCTATCAGTCTGTCTATCTATCTACCTATCTATCAGTCCGACGTTCTATCTATCTATCTATCTATCTATCTGTCTATCTATCAGTCTGTCTATCTATCTATCAGTCTGTCTATCTATCTATCTATCAGTCCGACGTTCTATCTATCTATCTATCTATCTATCTATCTATCTATCTACCTATCTATCTATCAGTCCAACGTTCTATCTATCTAGCTGTCTATCTATCTATCTATCTATCTATCTATCTAGCTGTCTATCTATCTATCAGTCCGACGTTCTATCTATCTATCTATCTATCTATCTATCTATCTATCTATCTATCTATCTATCTATCTATCTACCTATCTATCTATCTATCAGTCCAACGTTCTATCTATCTATCTACCTATCCATCTATCAGTCCGACGTTCTATCTATCTATCTATCTATCTATCTATCTATCTATCTATCTATCTATCAGTCCGACGTTCTATCTATCTATCTATCTATCTACCTATCTATCTATTAGTCCGACGTTCTATCTATCTATCTATCTACCTATCCATCTATCAGTCCGACGTTCTATCTATCTATCTATCTATCTATCTACCTATCTATCTATTAGTCCGACGTTCTATCTATCTATCTATCTATCTATCTATCTATCTATCTATCTATCTATCTATCTATCTATCTATCTATCTATCTATCTATCTATCTATCAGTCTGACGTTCTATCTATCTATCTATCTATCTATCTATCTATCTATCTATCTATCTATCTATCTATCTATCTATCAGTCCGATGTTCTATCTATCTATCTATCTATCTATCTATCTATCTATCTATCTATCTATCTATCTATCTATCTATCTACCTATCTATCAGTCCGACGTTCTATCTACCTATCTATCTATTTATCTATCTATCTATCTATCAGTCCAACGCTCTATCTACCTATCTATCTATCTATCTATCTATCTATCTATCTATCTATCTATCTATCTATCTATCTATCTACCTACCTATCTATCTATCAGTCCAACGTTCTATCTATCTACCTATCTATCTACCTACCTATCTATCTATCTATCTATCTATCTATCTATCTATCTATTTATCTATCTGTCTATCTATCTATCAGTCCGACGTTCTATCTATATATCAATCCAACGTTCTGTCTATCTGTCTGTCTGTCTGTTTGTCTGTCTATCAATCCAGCGTTCTTTCTATCTATCTATCTATCTATCTATCTATTTATCTATCTATCTATCTATTTTATCAGAACAATCACATTTACAACCCCCCCCCCCCAATAGTTGCGTTTATTTTTTTACTTTTTCATTTTTCTTTGTTTCTTCTGTCTTTGACCCATCAGAAAAGATCTTGAGTCCCAACTCACCGTTTACCAATTTCAACTCTCATATTATCTGGGAAAATCTGGTTTGTAATCACTGAGATGAGGGGGTGGAAACCATTTAAACAAATTATAATAATGGAATGTTTAGTGATTAATTTTGATGTCATATATCATAGCAGCAGAACAAATGCTTTCCCATCGTCCGTGACAGATCGCCGTACACACATACGGTTGAAGAAGCGAGCGTGTCGTCCAATTGTTATGAGTGCTCTGATAGAACGGCATTTGTTAATCTGTCTGTCTAAGAGAACTCTAAGCATTTTCTCATTATTGGTTTTATCCTAAAAGCAGGAACGAGGCTGGCGAACGCCACAAAGATGGCTCCGTCACAATAAGAAATGATGTTTTCTTTCATGTCCTGAGTGCAGCATGTGAATGGAAGTGTAATTTGGTGGATGCATCATCTTTTAGGGTAACTACCCGAACAACATTGCTCAGCGTCCGCCCGGATACGCTCAGACTCGGAGAATAATGGAGAAACGGGAGCGATAGAATGGCGAAACAACACAAAAGCATAACAAGCACTCAAAAGAATAGGACCCTCCAAATAATAATTTTGACAACCCCGGGGGCCAGTTAATGTTATGGCAGGGGACCCCATTATACAGACCCCCTCCTTTCTAAAACGCACTGATCTAATTATTGCATGTTAAATGGGCATCTGGTAAATGGTGCATATAATGATGCATTTCCAGTGATCTGCATTAAGTGCGCTCTTGTCCTGCTTGGAGGCTTTGACACACAAATTGGCCCTCTCAGGCTCGGGCCGTCCTCCATCATGGCTCCGGGCTCCCGAATAACCCCACTTACGCCGTGCCCCGGGTCCTCCGCGCAATTAATGAAGTCAGGCCTTTGATTGATTTAGTCCATAACGGTCCGCTCTCGGGGAATTGAGCGGAGATCATAGAGAAAATGAATTCGGAAAATGCACGAGCGACAACATGTCCTCTCTTGCGGGTGAGTTTATTTGACATTCATATTTATGAAACTGCCAATTTATGATTATTTTTGAAGGCTAATTAACAAGTGAGAGTTTGAAATGACCTCCGTTTGGTGTTTTGTTTCTTGCGAGTGCACTATACTGGCCCATTTTTTTACGTTTCACAGCCAAAATATTTAGGTTTCCGAATGAATTGTGGGTATATGAATGACCGTGCTGATTGACAGTCCTACGAGACTTATTAACATTGTAAATCAGGAAATATCAAACAAAAAGATTCGGTTTCTCCAATCTGAGCCTAACAGGAATGACAGCGGATATAAATAAGCCCATCTGCAGGACGCACACTTTAAAGAAACCATTCGTTCACGCAAATGAAAATTATGCTATTTATTTACAGTCGTTCTAAACATCTATGCTGTTATTTTTTCTGTGAGGCACAAAAGGGAAAATGTTAAAGAATCGAGATTTTTCCCCCATACGGTGACAGTGACGATGTCTGTGAAGCTCCAGAAATGACAAAAAGCACTTAAAGTCTTCCACTAATGCCATAAGTCCATTATGTAGTGCGTCTAGTCATGAAGGTTTTTGCTGATGTATAGCGTCATTTATTTAAAAGCAGCATTTCACTTGCTGTCTTTTTAATGATTTAATTCTTTGGGAAAAAATGAATAATAATTTAAAGCTATTGCAAATGGGGCAATTAGTTTGTGGTCTCTGCTTTTATGTTTTGTGAAATATATGTTTTTATAATTTATTTATTTGGTAAGCAAAAAGCATAGTGTTCCAGCAAAAGCCTGTGGGAAACATCTGAGGAAAAGTTTGCTGTGCTTTTTGGACTTTATAATGTACTTTTTGATTATTTGGGGAGAAACACAGAGCTGCACAATTCTAGATAAATTCAGAATCACAATTACATTTTTTTAAAGGGATAGTTCACCCAAAAGAAAATTAGCCCATGATTTACTCACCCTCAACTCATCCTAGGTGTATATGACACTCTTCTTTCAGACGGAAACAATCAGAGTTACATTGGCAGTGATTGGCTGACTCTGCCCACACACTGTTCTGATTGGCTGACTCCGCCCACATGCTTTTCTGATTGGCTGACTCTGCCCACACGCTGTTCTGAATGGCTGACTCTACCCACACGCTGTTCTGATTGGCTGAATCCGCCCACATGCTGTTCTGATTGGCTGACTCCTCCCACACGCTGTTCTGATTGGCTGACTCCACCCACACACTCTTCTGATTGGCTGACTCCGCCCACACCCTGTTCTGATTGGCTGTGGGTTTTTATAGATTTTTTACGCATCTCGCAGTCGCGTCGTGTCTAGTGTGGACAGACAAATTATTTGTCACCGGAATCTTATCGCATCGCGCCTGGTTAGGACACGGTGTAACACTTGACGATGTATGACGTAGATGTAGGAGTAGCGCAAGTTTAGGCGCCTCTCGTGGTTCAAACACACAGGGCTGGGCAACCGTGTTTGTCATTACCTTGTGCGTCAAGTTCAAGTGTTGCTCTTGTGGCATAAGTCGACTTGCGAAGGCCGTCTGCCGGAAGCTTGTTATTTCAGTCCATAAAGTTTTAAATATGGATATTTTTCTTACACAAACGCATCACTTCAGAAGGCCTTTATTAACCCACCAGAGCCTGTGGAGCACTTTATGATGGATAGATGCACTTTTATGATGGATAGATGCACTTTTATGATGGATAGATGCACTTTTATGGACTTCCAAAGCCAGACACCCATTCACTGCCATTATAAAGCTTGAAAGAGCCAGGACATTTTTTAATATAACTCTGATTGTATTCGTCTGACAGAAGAATGTCATATACACCTAGGATGAGGGAGAGTAAATCATGGGCTAATTTTCATTTCGCTTACTGGATGAATCAGTGTTTTGTATATGAACAAACCCCTCAGTAAAAAACTTCAGATAGGAATAAAACTGTACATTTTGGTGTATATAAGTGATACTGAAGTGGAGAACAAACTCTTTAAAGATATGCCAGAAAAAGAAACATTTTCACCATGTTTTTATGAATAAAGTGTATAAAAATGTAGGCAACTGATATATAAACAAACCCCTCAGTAAAATCCTTCAGAATATAGATAGAAATAAATCTATAAATGTTGTTGTATGTAAGTGGTTCTGAAGTGGTGAAAACACTCTTTAAAGATATGTATTGGAATTGAAACCTACAGACGCAAATGGATAAAAGTGCAATAAAACGAACACTTAAAAGTGTAGTTTGGATGTTTTTTCCACAAGTCTAAAAGTAGACGATCGTAGGCCCAAAATCTCAAAAATGACCAGTGCATAAAAAAAACAATGGTTTTGCCTGTAGTTTCTTACCTTACGTTAGTAATTGTGAATTTGATGAATCTCACAGTGAAAATTTTCTTGAAACTTTCTAAACGAATGCATGCATGTATTCCAGATGCATAATGCTGAGGTGAGGTGTGTACGTCTCTCCTGCAGTGCAGCGAACTGACCTTTCCTCACATCATCGGCCATCACATTATTACCTTTATGAGCCTTGATTTACAGAACATGCCCTGCGCTGATATCCGCTCTAAATGTCGGGACAAGAACTCATTAACAGACCTTTAAACGAGCCTTTAGAATGCGCCCTGTCTTTGTTTTATTTGTCTGCTGCTTAATTAGAGAGGATCATCCGACGCTTAAAGAGCATGAACCAACAAATCCCATAATGCAGCTGGAGCCCATTCAGCTGAAACTCTCATATCCATCCATATATGATTGCATATGATCAGCCCACACACAATCTGCGCTCACACACACACACACACACATCCACGGATTCGTTCTCCTGCCGCTTGAGTGTTTAGGAAATATTTTGACTAATTTGATTTTGTTTTGAGTCATCAATGAGAGTTTAATAGTGATGGATGCTGTTCACACACACAGTGTCAATAGAAGTAATATGGTAAAATACTTCAGTAATTGTGGGTGGAGTTTGTGAAAATAACCTTTACCGACTAGGCTGACTATTTAAACACACATTAAATAGCATATGATTGTTGCATATTTCTCGTACTATTTCTGCCATATCTTTATTAGAGTGATGCGCTCTCCTATAAAGCTATGTATCATATTTCTAAAGCCTTTAAATGATCTGATAAACGCACACGCACACGATCTCCTCCAGTCCTTCTTTTGTCTGATCGATAGTTTAGACTCTTTTATCAAGTATTGTACAAACGTCCTTCAGCTCGAGCTTCACGAGTCTTTCTGCTGTCAAATCTGCTCTGAGATTATCAAGTAGACGTAAGAATAGCTTTGATATTTCAGCTGGACTGAAGCAGGTTTACTTGATTATCCAGACATCATTTATTATAAAAAATCATGAATATCAAATATGATCTTCAGGCTTTAAGGAAGGTTTATTTGTTCATCTCTCAATCATCATTGTATTGCATTATATATTTTAAAACTACAGATCATAAAACTAAGCATTTAAATATCATCTTACTAAGACTTATTATTGACAGATATTGATATTTAAATGCATTTTATGTAAGTATCTGCGATACTGTTATAAAGATGTCATTGATTTACATTACAAGCATCAGAATTTCATATAAATATCCGCATCTGCAGCAAACAGCATATCTTTGCTCAGTTTGAGTCTCTGGATAAAATTGAGCTGTTTTTCCCTCCATATTCTCATTATATCAGACTATATGAGCCATAAAATGATACTCAACACAAAAACTCCTGCAAACTTTTTAAATATTTCATCTAAAGGTTCAGTTAACTGTTCCATTTCATAAAGTTAGATTTTTCTGGCTAATATTTCATATGTAAGGCTTTACGGGGTTAAAGCTGCACTGCAAAACCTTCACCTCTCTTTCACTAATGAAAGTATTTTATTTATTCATTCATTTTTAAATCAATTGTTCATCTCGCTTATTTCCGCAGATGAATCTGATCATGGTTGACCCGGGTTTGCCAGTGATCTCCAAATGAGAGCCGATCTATGATCTACACTCCCACATTTACATCTGAATAAAACACATTTGAGGAAGTAAGTAACATATCTAACTGTCCTAGACCTTTATTTCTCTACTCACGGGCATAAATACGCAAGTACAAAAGACGTAAAACTGAGATTATGTGACCCAGCTGGCGTGACCCAAAAAATATAAATTGTTATTATATATATCTCTGATGATGTGGGCGGGGCAACCTGTCACTCACGTGAGATCCACCAATAGCAAACCACAACCATCCAATCAATTCCACACAGACACAATCAAGCCCCGCCCACATTTGTTCTTGTTTGAGAAGCGTTTCACTCGGATATACGGAACAATATGGAAGAAAAGACGAGCGCAACTTCCCTTTCATGCCGATTTTAAAAATGTATAAATATAAGATGATATAATTGAATTGTATGGTCACAGCAATATTTAATTAGATCTTGGCACACAAAATATCAATAATAATAATATATATAATAATAAACTTTATTTTTCTATCTCAAAGAGCTTCATAGAAATAAGAAAAAATAAAAGAGAAACACAACAATATAAAAGAAAAGCATTCATAAAAGAGAAGTACATTCAAATATACAATACAAATATAAAACATGTTATCAAAACAAATCCATAATTAAATGGTATAGAAAAAAAAATAGTTAGAAATAATCAAATGAAAGCTTCCCTAAAAAAGTGTGTTTTGAGGGAAGATTGAAAACCACTAAGAGATTCTGCTTGCCTTAATAATGCTGGAAACACCCTGAGTGTGTTGTGTATCAGGATCATCCACGCATAACTGAGTGTGTGTTGCATGCTGTCGTTCTCCTCAATGCTCTTGGCTTCGTTTATCTTCCATGTGCCTTTAAAATCTGTGCAGGAAAAGTGAATTCATGACATGACAGATGGATGTGGATGAGAAGAGGCCAGTGTCTCCTCCTCTTGATCTGTGCGTTTAATGAGACTCGACTGCAGGAGGCCGATCTGCACTCGTATGAATGATAAAGCCGGGTTGAAGCCCGCATGGCTGTTTGTCTCTGAATTACTGATGGATTTCTCCGACCGGATCCGCTGGAGTTCTTTATTAGTGTGACTGTGACCTTTCTGCTGGGATCGGGCTGCTGGGATTCAGGCGTTCGTTGGGTTTTATCGGCAGAAGTGGCAGAAGCTTCCCTTTGTCCCTCCAAAACAGATTAATGAGTCCCGGCGCTTTACAGAAACACACGCAGAAAATACGCATGGAAATCATGGTTAATAATGTAGAAATAATGACATGAGCTGCCGTTGAGTGTCGCCACACGAGGCAGCACAGAGTTAAAAATACTTTTGCTAATTAAAAGAAGAATTCACATTAACCTTCATATTATTCACATTGATCCAACCCCATACTGTATGTGACCCTTTCCACTGATGTATGGTTTGTTAGGATAGGACAATATTTGGTTGAGATACAACTATTGAAAATCTGGAATCTGATGGTGCAAAAAAATCTAAACATTGAGAAAATCTCCTTTAAAATTGTCCATTTATGTTGGTGATTGTGCAGCATTCACTCACAGAAATAAATAAAAATTATATATACGGTAGGAAATGTACAAAGTATCTTCATGGAACATGATCTTTACTTAATATTCTAATGAGTTTTGTCATAAAAAAAAAAATCGATAATTTTGACCCATACAATGTATTGCCACAGATATAGGGGAGAGCGGGGCACAAAGTAACGCTTTTTGATTTTCTCAGTTTGTGTAAATCTACTTATGGTTCAGAGTATTTATTTTCCCCCACATTAATTTCCCACATGTCTAGTACAATTATGTGGTTTGGTTTTATTAATACAGTATATACTTTTTTCTTGATATACCCTGAAAGAATGGAAGTGAAATGTGACAACATGCCCCATAGGTGTGGTATATTGTAACATGACCATATGACAGCTTAAAATGTTATCTGCTCTAATAAAAAAAATATACAAGACAAACTAAAATATTTTCTAAATAAAATACTAAAATAACTTTTTCATATAAAATAATGCCATTTTTTAATAATTAAATATAAACTAATTTTTGAGTTTTGACTACGAACACATGAAAACACAGCTATACAACATAGTTCAAAACAAATAAATAATTAGTCATTTCTGAACATTGACTCTCAGTCTTTATTCACCTTTTTCTCATGTTTTCTCAATAGAATTAATAAAAGTATACACTGTAAAAAAAAAAAAAATTTGAGAAAACTTAAAAGTTTAAGGCAACCAGCTGCAGGACATTTTTGAGTTTTCTCAACTTACGTGTTTGAGTTATCTCAACTTTTCTCAACTTTTTTCATGTAGTTGAATAAACTTTAAAAACTGAATTTGTCATACAAAACGTAAGTTGGATTTTTTACAGTGTAGAATATATTAGCATATTTCTAATAGGGGAACATTGTAATGCAGTGTGACACTGTTAAATAACAAATTGGATAATAAAATAATATCAGATTTGTCTAATTTTAAATAAACAAAAAATAGAGATAAATGGATATCTTCCAAATTTTTTTTTGTCTATATAGTGTTGATATGGCAACTAGTAAATACACCAAGTTTCGTCATGCTAGCATGTGTGGAAGTATTTAAAACAAGTGTGTTACAACGAGCCCTG
Organism: Leuciscus idus; assembly: GCA_021554675.1. Lineage (NCBI taxonomy): Eukaryota > Metazoa > Chordata > Actinopteri > Cypriniformes > Leuciscidae > Leuciscus > Leuciscus idus. The sequence goes on along the minus strand of CM038645.1, from coordinate 28,909,362 downwards.
TGTTACGCTGTGCCCCGCGCTCCCCTACACGTGCGACTCGTGTCCAGGGTCACATATACTGTTTTGTAACTCTTCAGGACTCCTTTAATGCTTTCTGTGACCAACAAACCTTAATTTAAGTCATTCACTAATCATCTTCTCCTTTGTCGTTTCATGTTCGTTTTCAAACGTTCAGCTCTTTCAAATGGTGCTTTTTGGAGCTCGACTCAAACTACCGATCAAAAGTTTGGAGTTAGTACAATTTTATAAAAATAAATTAATACTTATATTCATTAAGGACTCATTAAATTGATCAAAAGTGACAGCAAAGTCATTTATAATGTTACAAAAGGTTTCTATTTAAAATAAATGCCGTTTCAAAAAAATCCTGGAAAAGCAAAAATAACTGTTTTCAACACTGATAATAATCATAAATGTCTCTTGATCATCAAATCATCATATTACAATGATTTGTGAAGGATCATGTGACACTGAAGACTGGAGTAATGATGCTGAAAATTCAGCTTTGATCACAGGAATAAATGACACTTTACTAGATATTCACATAGAAAACACTTACTTTAAATTATAATAATATTTCACTATTTCTACTGTATTTGTGATCGTCTTGGTGAGCAGAAGAGACTCCTTTAATGCGATGCACTTCAACATAGTAAATAATAACAATCTTCATGTTCCTGTAACGTGTGTTTCTGACGGGACCGTCATCCATCTTGACAGTACCAGTATGTGTGGCTTCGCCCCTACAGCGATTTGGCACCGTTGATGAACAGAAATGTCTTCACACTTCTGTGGGGAAGATCATCAGCACAATGATCTCGATGCGATTGATTAATGTCTGACATGTGGTCATTGTGCCTGTAATGGACGTATCAGTCACACGTCTGCTGTTCGAATTAGACGTCATTAATTGTGACAGACGCGGTGATGGTGTCGAGGTGAAGGGCCAAACTGATTAAATGCTTAATTTTGTGGGGACACAAGAAGCAAGAGGCTTTGTTTTGTTTGTGTAGTTCGGTGAGCTCATGCATATTTATGAATATTCATGCAGGGTCATCTAAACCCTCTAATCTGGGACATTTTGCATGCTGCTTCTGATATGACATGCTTACGCGTTAACCCACAATGCTTTGCTGTTTGAAAGTCATGATGGCATTTGTAGAAGCTGTAACTAGAATCACAGCATCATTGCTCATTTGAGTCTCAGTTCTTTCTCCTAAAGTTATTCAGAAATGAAAACAGACACAAATGCAATCCTGTTCATTAGAGATGCAACGATATAAAAATGTTGCCCGATAACCGATAATTCTTTATACTTGAAAGCCGATAACCGATATATCGGCCGATAAATCTAAATCCAAATTTTTATATAATTTTGAGAGCCTGATTACAAAACCAAAGGTACCATTAAAAGCCACGACCCAAACACACAATTATAATGTTCTGATTATATTTTTATGTAGCCGATATGACTTGTATGCCTTTTTTGAAGTGATTTCAATCATATGTTAAGCAATTCAGAACCATCATGATGAACTGCGGATCTGAAGAGTCTCAGCTGAAGGAAATAATACATTATTTATCAGCTTTAATATATCGGCCAAATTTTCTTATCGGGCTGATAATGATAATATTAAAAATGAGAAATATTTGAGTTCATATTGAGACTTTTAACTCTTTCCCTGCCATTGGCGAGATTTCCTGCTTTCCATGTTTTCAGTGTTATACAGTAGGGGGCGCTATTACGCATCGAATCGAAAAATCATGTTCATGGATGAAGTAAAGTTCTATTTTTATAAATGTTGCGTTTAATGACATGCTTTTATTTCATTAAAATGAATTAACCGCAAGAAAAGTAAGGTTTAATACTAAACTGGTTATCATAGATGTTACTGTATTTGTCGGATTCATTGTTGTGATAACGCTGCGCAGTTTTACGTGTTCTAAACAATTGTTGTAAAAGTACATTCGAACATACGCACATCATGTGCCAAAATACTGATTCATCTTTATGTATAACACATGCTATATGTAACGAAGTTCAGATGTTATGGGAAGAAGGAGGCGGGAACCGGCAAACATTCATGACACATTTTAATGATAAAAATAAAACAAATACAAAAGGAAAGTAAAAGACAGCAGCCCCTCACGGACGACTGCTGTCACAATAAAACACAACACAAGTTCAGGCCTGACCTCTCTCGCTCTTCACTGTCGTCGCTCCTCCTTTATGCTTCCGCTCCTCCGTGAGAGATCCGAGTGCGTCGCTCATCAGTAATCACGCCACCGGCCTCGTGCCGCTCTCTCACGGCCCTCGTCCTCATCCTGCTCGCCACGCTATATGTATTTACATGACCATAAACACCAGACGTGATAAACAATGTCAATAAACTAAACACAAACCGAAAGCAATAATACCCGTACGTTGACGTTGACGTTTATGGGACTTGTCTTTGTCGACAGAACCAGCTGCAATCGGTAAAGAATAATTGTGTTCCATAACGACTGCACGAAACAAGCTAACGTTTGTTGCTTGATAGACGCTACATCTACAACTTCTGCATTTGTCCAGGACTCCACGCAGTACGAGCGGAAACCGAGGGTAACGCGGATGATACGCCATTGACTGGCGACTCCCAGCTCACCCCTGCTCTAACGCCCCGTTTCCTTGGTTAAAATCGCAATTTTCTCACGATTTAAAAATAGTTGGAAACATTTGGGATATTGTAAGTAATCAACTTAACAAAATATGTAACACTGGCCTTGTGATTTTGGGATATTTTAATGCAAAAATCTTACATATTGTACCTTTAAACAGCTTATAAATCGAAACTGCTAATGTTCCTGAATGACATGTGGACCCAGGACGAGCTTTAGGACTGTGAAGCTTTGAGGTGTTGATGGACTCGATCGACTCCATCTGTGTTTTCATCATCAAATCTGAGTCTGATCCAGTCGTAGTCTTAGACAAAAACACGATTTTTGATTTTTGTTCAAAACCTTTTTAGTGAAACTTCACAATCAAGTGTTGATAAAAAAAATAGACTGCATGAAGCTAGAAATTTTTTGTTTGTTTGTTTGTTTAAAAGCAGAGGCTCTGTTCTTTCTCTCACACACACACTCTCTCACACACACACACTCTCTCTCTCTCACACTGACACAAACACACACGCATACACACACACACACTCACACTGACACACACTCTCTCACACTGACACAAACACACACATACACACTCACACTGACACACACACTCACACAAACACACGCATACACACACACACTGACACACACACACTCTCACACAATATCTGAGCTAGAACAGAAAGTGTTTAGATGTCCTCTCGCTGTAGGAGCCCGTGGAGTCTGTGGCGTAACATCGGCTCGTCCTCCGTCACGCCCGATCTTTCTCACACACACACACACACACACACACTTCCTCCGTCCGGCTCGTCCTCCGCGAACACAAAGGCCAGTCAGCCAGCCTGATTGTTGAACAAAAGCGAGAGTGTGAGGAGCCTCTGGTCCCAGACTGGATCTGCACACTTCACTGGCTCTCGCTGACGACAGCTGACACACACACACATACACACACACATACACACACACACACGCTGTTATTAAGACACATCAACAGTTGGAGCCAGAGTCGGGGAGACGATCCTGTGTCTAAACCCCGTCGGGTCCCTCACCTGTCTCTCTGGCACCCGTTCTCATCCTTATATCTCTAATATACTGCAAAATATAGTGCGATATATAACAAAACTAGTATGGAGAACTAGTAGAGGTGGAACAATATATCGCAATACAAAAATGCAACAATCGATATTGTGTATAATTCACCCAAAATAAAAATCACTGTGTGAGAAAAAAATTCAGTTTTCAGAGTTTTAGTGTCATTACTACATGAAACTACTATATATAATGTTGAATATAATGTATAATAATGCAATGGGGGAATATTTGTGTAAAAGTGTCCTACATTATTTTACATATATCTAGTCAGTGACAGAGTTCAAGCATATTCATCTAAAATAATTCAGTATTTTCAGCTTCAGAATCATGAATATTGTTATTCTGGTGTCTCTATTGTTCATTGGGTTTCAGCACCAAGTCCATCCTATTCATTTACACACACAATGTAATATCAAATTTAGCATTTTAATCAACAGTAAATCTTTTATCATGTGTCTTGGAGTATCGCAATAATATCGCATCATGAGTTCAGTATCGAGATATGTATCGTATCGTGACAGTTAGCAAAAAAGGTATTAATTTAAACAATTCAATAATTTAATGCAGAAACAATGAGCTCATTAAAGTAATGAACACTCATTATTTAACATGTATTTCCTGGAGCTCAAACAGTGGAGCACTGGCACTTGCAACGGCAACGTCATGGGTTCGATTCCCAGGGAGAGCAAGAACTGATAAGAATGTAAAAATGTGTGGCTTGAAATGCAGTGTAAGTCGCTGTAATAAAAGCCTCTGCCAAATGCATAAATGTAAATGTAAATATGTTGATCATTCATAAATGGGAAATGTGTTTTCTTTTCCTAAGGTTGTCCTGAATCCGTTGGGCTGTCCTCGCTCCAGCGCACCGGGAGGAGTGTGTCTGGAACGGGTCTGGAGAACAGCAGGACCGGCAGCTCGTCTCTGTCCCGCCCGGAGCGATGCACATGCCGGCCCAGCGGCGGATCGGCCCAGCAACACCAGGATCCTGCAGCACATCTACACTTTTATGCTCTTGTCCCGCAGTCATCAGTTTGTCCGGCACACGGTCAGCAGATTATCCTGTTCCTGCTTACACACATTTATTTTTTTTTATCTTTACACACAAATCCAAGAGTTGCACACACAAAAATGCACAACGCCTCACGAGATCTCTCGCTGAATGAAGCACTGCATTCAAAATATCACGAACATCTCAAACACCTTTGCCATAATATAATATTTCTGGATATGTCATATACACAGTTATTCACAGCCTAAAGCTCTTCTTTCACGTACATTTCTGTTCAAGACTGAAAGTAATCGGCGGAGATGTGGAAAACTTCACGGTAAACACCAAAGCAAGATTGAAACCAAACTATTTATTGTTTTACTGTAAGCATTTGTGGTTGTGAATACAGTATTACACAGTCCGAAAAACCTATTATGGGATGGCTGTATATTTTACAGGGTATTTTTCATTTTTGATAGTGTTAAAGGTATAGCGGAGGATCTTTCCAAATTTTAGATAAGACCCGCCCTCTCCACTTTTTGAAAAGTTTGATTGATTCACCAGAATGATTGACAATTAGGAGGACCAATAGTTTAGACTACCCACCAGGAAGTAAAACATCCTCCGCTATACCTTTAATATATCTAACCATATTTTGTTATTATCATTTTACAGTTTTTTTCAACTGCTTACACACATAATCCTCACTTGTGACACAATTTCTGAAACCTGACACTCAAACACCAGAAACACACACCAGATCTGCAAAACCACACACTAATTCTCAGCCTTCGACTCTTTTTAATTTCATACAACACTTTTTGCAAACCACAACACACACTTTTCTATGTAACACACACAAACATCTAACAGGAAATATCTTCCTCAGACACACTCCTCACACACACACTCTCACACACACTCACACACAGGGGTTAAATTGGGATTTATTATGTGGGGGGGCTCTCCCTATGGGGGTCCGGGGGTATGCTCCCCCGAAAAACAAAACAAAAAAACAACAACATTAAATGGCAATTTCTGGAGAGTTTTGTGCAAAGAAATGGAGAAATTGAGTGTTACATGATATGTGAAAAACTGCAAGGTTAAGAGCAAATACTTTGCATTGTTGTAGTATTAACAGGTATTAGGACATTTAGCATTTACATTACTGTTAATCAGCAGTGGTGGAATGTAACGAAGTACAAATACTTTGTTACTTTATTTAAGTAAATTTTTCACATATCTGTACTTTACATAAGTAGAATCAATAGTGCATAGGCTACTTTTGACTTTTACTTCGTTACATTTTGCAGCAATTATTATACTTTCTACTCCACTACATTTCTACAATGTTTCGTTACATTTTCTGATCAGTTTTCCCCTGCTAAAACAGGGATTGAAAAATCTCCTGTTTTCGGTGCTGATGCGGTGGTGACGCGTTCATGTAACATGTAAGGCTGGCGCTGCCAATAAAGGCCTAAAAGCTGTCACAAAGAACCGGCAAAAGTAATGATTATGAATATGTAAAATATATCAAGGAGACATTTTAATTGTTTATTAATGAACAAGTGTTTTCTAAAAATTACACATGCAGCAGTCTGTTTACTTTTTGAATTGTTCTGTTTAAAAGAAGACATTTCAAGCTTTCTATATATTTTTTTTTTTTACCTCAGAATAGTTTATATCTCACAATTCTGATTTTATAACACGAAATTTCGACGAATATCATGCAATTCTTACTTTATATCTCCCAATTGCGACTTTATTACTCAGAATTGTGACTTTATTTCTCAGAATTGCGACTTTATTTCTCACAATTCTGACTTCATATCTCGCAATTCTGAGAAAAAAAGGGGCGTCGCCACTTTTGAATAAGAAACAATATCAAGACTATAAAACTCTGCACATCACATTTTTGACTTTATTGATTCTGCTTTTATTCGTAATGCAATGGACCGGTCAACGGGACATAAATTAATCCTTAAAGGATGGGACTTTATGGGACATTTGCACAAAAAGAATAAATAACTTACCGTAGCCTATTTTATAAGTCGCTCCGGAGTCGCATATCAGTCAAAAAATGCGCCACGAGGAAGAAAAAACATATATAGCCTAAGTGGCACTGGACTAAGTCGCATTTTTTTTGAAATTTATTTCACACACACACACACACACACAAAAAAAAAAAATGTTACAGACATCTCCGTTAGGGACGTGAGCGCTCTAAAGCGGCACTAAAAGAATGTTTTAAAACTTTCACAGAGACCTCAAACTGAAAGCACAAAGCCTGTCTTTAAATTTAATTTCGTTTTGTATTAATTGTATCTTAATTTTAATCGATGTTTCATCAACCAATTGTCTGGATTTAATAAATAAGAAGTAAATATACTAGGCTATTAGAAAATAGATAATCAGGACACGGAGGCGCTGGCGAACCTGGAGCTCATCTCATAAATGAACCGAGACTCAGCGTAGGCCTATAAGGTAGCCTATTGCCTCACAGACCTGAGACATATAGATAGCTTGAAATGTCTACTTTTAAGCAGAACAATTCAAAACGAAAGAAAACAGACTGCGCTGCTTATGTAATTCGTATGAAATGTGCATTTCTCTCTGGCGCTGCGAAGATCGCGAGTCGTCAACTTCATCTGTCTAGCCGACACTGACATAAAAAATAACTGTTTTAATAGTAAACAATTAAAATGTCTCCTGCTATATTTTACATATTTGCCTGTTCCTTACAAAACACTGACAGTGGGGTTTTTGACTGGGTTTTTTTTTTTTTTTGTAGCAGCTGCGGACAAATTCTTTCGACACACACATTATTTAGACACACTATTACGTAACACTCTGCGCTTATGTTTTAAAAACATAATTTAACATATAAATAAAAAAATTTAAATAGCCCACTAAAAGTGTTTATTACAAATAAATGACTAAATGCTAAAAATTAATACATTTTAATGAACAAACATATGCGTTGCATTTACAATTCTGTGAAAACAGCACCCCCACTTCCCGCGGCCCTGAATAAAATGAATATGTTATGTTCTGTGGAGAGTATCCGGTGGGTAGCCTAGTATTACTTGTGGTTTGCACAGTGTAATTCACAGAATTACAAAAAAAAATATTTTGCCACCTAAAAGTTAAAGATTTTTTGTGTCACGTCCATGGCATGTGTAGCCTATTTCCCTCATATTAAATATTAAACGCATGTGTAGACTGATATTTTTCTAATGTCTGGACTCCTTTATTAAGGGAGTATTGATATATAAACAGTTTTAATATATTGGTATTAAATGCATTTTCTGAGAATTTATATTTCAAGTTTTTACTGCATGTCACGTCCATAACGCTGGAATTGACATCACTTGATTACACATTGTATTACCTTGTTATGATATAGTGACCCATACAATGTGCCAAACATATTTTCCTTACCTTGTCGTTCAAGGCCAGGGCACTTTTTGTACAACCAACGTTGTGCTGAACTTGACAAAATTGATCTCCAGCGGCGGCCAGCAGCTCGTGAGTTTTTATTTATTTATTGTTTAAGGCGGTTGAAGGTTCTGGAACTTTTGCGCGCTTCCACATCCCGCGCAACTACGGATCTCCCAGGAACATTCATTATATATTGCTGCGTACATTTATCCGTGTCGGAGTTTTGAGTAGTAGCCTAAGATGCGCATGGCATGCGCGAGCGGTGCGCGATCATGATCGACTGACAACGAGATTAAGCAGCTGAACAAGAATACGGCCGTGTTCCGATTGTTCTCATCTCAGTTCCGCCGAGACAAAATAGACATGCCATTTAAAAAATCTTTCATTTATTGTCAGAAATATGTTTTCAAAAGCATCACTTTCATCAAATTTGATGTGACATAATTTCCATTAGGCAACTGACTGTAAACAGGCACATCAGGACACAAACGAGCAGGCTCATGTGCCGGGGCTGAGCCCCGGAGAGCCCCGGCCCAATTTAACCACTGCTCACACACACTCATCACACACACTCCTCACACACACACACACACTCACACACACACTCCTCACATGTGCAAACACTAATTACTTTACTGAACACACACACTCCTCACACACACTCACACACACTCCTCACACACACACTCTCACACACACACTCACACACTCCTCTCACACACACTCCTCACATGTGCAAACACTCATTACTTTACTGAACACACACCAATCATGGTGGTTTGTGTGTAACGTTTTAAAAAAAGAGGTGAAGTTTTAAAAGTGTGTGTAAGCAGATGAAGAAAAAACAGACTGTAAGCGAGCAGATGTTTGTGTATCGCCGGCCGTCGCTTATGAAAATGATGCTTATGAAGGAAGTTGCCATTTCCAAACGCAAGTGCCATAAATTATCCTGCATGTAAACAACTTCCTCTGAATCACATTCATAATGAGGATGACACATGTTATGAGTCTGCCGGCATCAATAAGCGGGATTAAAATGCATAAATCTTTAGAACAGGGACGTTAATATGATCAATCAGAGGCTTTGTTCCAGTGATCAGAGTGCATGTGTCACGCTAACATGAGGAACGGTGTCAGAATGGCCTTGTGGGATGTTTCTGATCATCTCTCTTTCTTCTGATGAGTCTCTCTGAACATCAGAGTTCATGAGATTTAAGTGAAGTGTACATGATCAGTTTATGGAAGTAATTTAGTTCATTAATTTCCCGTAGCCTGATATACACTAAAGTTTGGAATAAGTGTGATGATTTAAAATGTTCTCTTCTGCTCACCAAAGCTGCATTTATTTGATCATTAACACAGTACAATACAATACACTGATAATAATCATAAATGTTTCTTGAGCATCAAATCATCATATTAGAATGATTTGTGAAGGATCATGTGACACTGAAGACTGGAGTAATGATGCTGAAAATTCAGCTTTGATCACAGGAATAAATTACACTTTACTAGATATTCACATAGAAAACAGATGATTTACACTGGAATAATATTTCACTATTTTTACTGTATTTTTTTGATCAAATAAAAGCAGCTTTGGTGAGCAGAAGAGACTTTTAAAATCATTAAAAATCACTATTCCAAATTTTTGTCTGCTTGTGTTTGCCATTGATTTCAGCACCATAATAGATTTCATGTTTTAAAAAATACAAAAACAAAATGTATGGTTACAGCACTATGTTTTGGTGTTCATACAGAAAACAAAAAGTAGTATAAAATATGCATATAATTCTTAATAAATGTTATAAGAGTAGATATCACAGAGCAGAACTTTCAGTCCTCTTCATAGATATCAAGTTTATTTGCTAGTGTCTCAGACGTTACATTGCAGTCAAGCGATCTGATTGGACCGTGCAAATGTTGTGCGTGTGTGTGTTTTCCTGGAGTAATTAGCTGAAGATCTGCGTGTTTGTTTTGATCAGTGCTGCACAGAAGACAAAAATGCGATTAGAAGCTTTGCCACACCAATCTATGAGTGAAAAGAAAAGTGTGTGACGTTATGAAACAGCATTTGTATTGTAAATAGCAGTGACGTCCTTCACAGTGGATCTCAGGCCTTGTCCACACTAATACGGTCTCGTTTACGCATCTTTCTCTCGGTTTTGTCCTTGACATGTTACTTCACACACTCTTCATATCACAGTCCTGCAGATCTGACAGAATTTACTCACATTTGCTGTCCTGCGGTAAAACATGAGAGCGGTTGTGTTTTACACCAGACATATAATGATGTGTGAGAGCGTCCTGGACCATCAGTGAATGCTGAGATATTCTGCTAAATATAATTATCCTGACAGAAGAATTGCACGATAACTTTATTATCTAATTTTCCGCCTGTATCATCTCAGTGAAGGTTTTACGCATGTGCAGGAAGATGAATTTAGCGTTTCCCGAAATTTCAGTGTGGATGAGAAACTTTAGGAAAACGCCTGAAAACGCCAGTGTGGACGGAGAGCTTTTTTTAAACGAAAACGCCATTTTCAAATGTATCCGGATTAATGTAGACGTAGCCTCAGCCTCATCTCTCTCTCAGCAAACAAACAAAGTTGACATGGATTTCCATCCCTCCTCTGGGATTGGTTTGGGAAGAGAAGGTCACCTCTGAAGGCCCTGAACCTCTCGGGCTGAATCATCACCTGGCATTGCAATGGAAATGGGAAGTTTTTTCCCCGTCCTGCTGTCCGACACTACATCAGCCGAGCCGCTTGGGACTCAGGTGTGTTTCCCTCTCGGTGAATAATTGACCTGACGCCAGAGGAACGGGGGGGTCGTCTCCTGCAATGACAGAGAGGACGCCCCGAAACCTGCTTTCACAGTCCTGAGCAGAGAAGAAGCATAACACAGACTCATAACGCAGAGTTCAGAGGCTTCGTTTGCGGATCGCATATCTAAACACCAGACTCCATTAATCTGGTTTTCTCTGAAACATCTCAGCTAGCAATTTTGCGTTTAAAAGGCGTCTAATAGCCGTCCAAACACAGCCTGACGTCTAGACTAGAACAAGGCAACATTTGGGCTGTCAGTGAAAACTGAATAGACGTCTAACCCATCGCCCGAGAACAGACGCACAGGTTACGCATAGAATATGTCAAAGAAATGAAACCAAACACTGTTGACTTTGCTTACATGATGGAATATCGTACATCTCGCAGGTTATTTAGGCAAAAACGACATGTAACCAAATTCAAGGTTATTTTGGATGGAAGTTCATATATATCGGGTCTGTAGTTAATCTAGACGCTGAAATGACGGCTGTTGCTTGTTGTGAACACGACATTACTTAAAGGATTAGTTCACCCCAAAATCTAAATTCCTAATAATTTACTCACCACAATGCCATCCAAGATATCCATGTCTTTCTTTCCTCAGTGGGAGAGAAATTATGTTTTTTGAGGAAACGTTGAAAGGTCGCGCCGGCGCCGGCAGAAGTACCGCCCCACTGTTTACAATGCGACCGCACGTAGGAGGATAGTTCAAATAGTATTGTTTGCTATTATATATATAGTAATAGTATTCAGTGAATATGAATATGAATAGTATATGAATAACATTCTGATGAATATGAATAGTAGTTTAAATAGTATTGCCGGCGCCGGCGCAACCTTTCAACGTGATGATGTTGTTCCCTGTCCGTTTGTTGATCAGCTCAATCCCAACTATTGAAGGTAAAAAGTCTATAAATTATTTTAAAAAATTGAAAATGACCTATCGTTTCACTAGATAACAACCTCTTCTTCAGCTGTGATCGCGTACAGCCCGTTTAAACACTTCAAACACTTTTGAAACTGCATTGATTTGGACTGAAAAACGATGGTAACCAATGAAGTCCATTGTTAGAAGAAAAATCCAGAAATGTTTTCCTCAAAAAACATAATTTCTCTCCCACTGAGGAAAGAAAGACATGGATATCTTGGATGGCATTGGGGTGAGTAAATTATTAGGAAATTTTCATTTTGGGGTGAACTAATCCTTTAATGGTCACGCTAAACAGAGAATATAGTTAAAGTTTATTATATAATAATATATGAATATTATATAAAACAAACTGTAGATGGACGTTTTTCCCCCGCTACTCCCTATTTGAAGAGATTTAAAATTGTGTTAATTGGTCTATTGGTGGACCTTTATTGGTGGTACTTCAATCTTAACTTTTTTATTGAGTTTTATTTCCTGCCGAAGACCCTTTGGGTCGAAGCGTTGTTTATTTGAGTGAGTCCTCGGGAGCAGACGTGGCAGTGTGCGATTCCTGTTTATTTTGAGTTAGTTGCTTCAGCGACATTTCTATTTTTAGATCAAATTTAAAGTGCCCCTGTTATGCTAATTTAAAGGCTTTTAAAGTGGGTCAAAGATGATTATCCATTATTTTATTAAGTTATGTTTAATGCCGTCCTCGTGAGTATGTGTGTCCCATTTACTGCTGGAATCCTTCAGTCACATGTTTACTGTAATAATATAAACTGTAAGCTTACAAAACTATTTTAAACTTTCACATTAGATTTTGTGAGGCCAACAACAAAGCTCAACAAACTTTCCTTTTAGAGTTAAAGGCTTATAAATCACAAAACTACTTAATCTAAAACATTAATAATCCTGATGTTTGGCTCACAATTATACCGTGAGTAATCTGTAGTGTCGCAGATTAATATCAGTCGTCTGCAGAAGCACGGCCAACTCTCTAACTCAGAGAACGAGTCTGAGAACAGCGCTTTCATGCGGACAGTGATGAATAAAATCACAATTACATTTAGGTTTTGTGTGGAGCGAGACTGATCTACACGTCCATTAGGTGTGAAACACTGAGAGTGTGTAATCGCTCGATCTCAGATCTCAGACACTTAGTGAGATTAAACACACGGAAACCTTCAGAATGAAGATCTTTAAACAGAGAACATAAACTACACATGTAAACTACAGTGAACACTTGAAGCACTGTATGAGGTCCACAAACACTATATAATCCATTTTATGATGGTTTTATTGACATCAAACAGTGTTAAAATTATCCAAGTTACAATAGATTTGTACCTGTTCTGACACTTAAACTACTGATGAAGTTGAATATTTCAGTGGAATATTATGGTTTATGCATCTATTTTACACAGAGTGATGCTGTTCAGATACAGTGAACAGTCAAAAGAAATAGTGTTGCTTTTTCTAAAATTAAACTATTATTAAATGAATCAAATGATAGCTGAAACATAAAACAAATATTGGATAAAAACTTAAACGGAAAATAGAAATATTGCCATACTAAAGCATTAAAATTACTCAAACTAAATCTGTAATAAAGCCTTATATACATATATATATATATATATATATATATACACCAAATAATAATGAAAGCATGTAACAAAATTACTAAAACTTAAACTAAAATTAAAATGAAAACAACATTTAAAAGCCAACTTAAAATATTAATAAATCAATATTAACAACAATATATAACTAAAAAATGAAGATAAAATAAAGCATAAATATATGATGTAAACTAGACATGTTGCCATGGCAACTAACTTAAAATAAGTTTCAGTACTAAAACTACAAACTACAAAAATTTAAATAATTAATTAAATAAAAATAAAAACTACTAATGACAAAAGCACATAATAAAATTACCAAGACTTCGTAATCGAGGAAAAATCGAGGATAAATAACAAATAATATAAATACCATGAATGGTGTTTATATTTAAATATTCATAAAAAAAAAAAAAAGTAGAAATAGTAGAAATGTTGCCCTGGCAACTAACTGAAATAAAATAAGTTTAAGTACTAAAATTATTGAAACGGAAATAAAAATAACTAAAAGCTATATACTGATGTTAAATAAAAAACTAATAATGACAAAAGCACATAAGGGAAAATAGAAATGTTGCCATGGCAATTAACTGAAATAAAATGTTTAGGTACTAAAATGAATATAACTGAAATAAAAAAATATATATAGGCCTATATAAAAAAAAAACTAAGTGCGTAACAAAATTGTTAAAAGTTTTTATGAAAACTGATTTTTTTTGTGGATAAAATATAAAAATACAATTATATATAAATTATTTATTATAATAATTATAAAATAATATCTAATTTAAAATATTTTTAAATATACATATTATACATATATAAATATGAACAAATACTATAATACAGTGCAATATATATATATATATATACACACACACACATATATACATACATAGATGAAAATAAAATAAGACAGAATAAAAGCACTGTGTTACTGTTTGCACTCAGTTTGTCCAGGTGACGCTCATGATGTGGAATCATGGGAAAATGACAAGCTTCATCATCAGTTGTATGAATGCACAGACCGACTCGTCTCGGCATCACAGCAGTCGATCGTAATGATGTTACGTTATCCATGGTGCTTTTCAAGGGGAGTGTAATTGAGGCGATTGTGACTGTGACTGATGTTCCCGAGGAGTGTTTCTGACCCGCTGATGATGTGTGGCCACATTCACATCTCCATCATGTGTGTGTCGCTCCACCTACAGCAACTATTACACTGCAGGGACAAAGAGTTTTGGGCAAATGAAATCAGTGACTGTGGGAGTCAGTGCACAACATGCTGGATTCATCCTCTCTGAGCGTGTGCATCACTCTCTGCATCCTCTGACTCTGCAATGCATTTACATTTATATATTCTGACATGCTAATGCTGGGATCTTAATGCGCCGTCATACATCACTCCACTATCCTCCCATATTCAGGCATTTGTCTTTGCCGCGTCAGAAATTCATTACAGCACTGGAGGTCGAGGCTGTCTAGTGTAATTATATTACTTTGACACGATGCATGGTGAACATGAGTGTGTACGACTGTAGTTAATGCCAAACGAATGTCGCTCGCTAATGTTTTCAAACAGAATACAGCTGAGAGCACAAACACTGGGAGACAGAAAACACTGAGCTGATCGTATCACTTCATTATTATTAGAACTGACGAAACTCCATCAAATCTGTGCAATGCAATGCAGTTATTCATCTAAATGTAAAATGCTATTCAGGAATTATTGCATTTTTGTAAAACATGCATGAGTGACCGGCGGCTTGTTCTGGCTGGTCATGTCAAATCTGCTAAAACCTTGAACTACTTCACAAATGTGAAAATGCTGGAAAAATCCAAGGTGGAAATTAATTGGATATAAGTAGGGTCAGGAATCAGATACTTGAGCTCAGGAATCGGATACTTGTTATAAAATGAAAATTTTAAATCCTCTTATCGATTCCCTTGTGAGCATCTCAATATGACTTTAAACCATTAAAGCGTGAGAGACTAACACTAATATTCCTGCTGTATAATAACACTAATATTCCTGCTCTATAATAACACTAATATTCCCGCTCTATAATAACACTAATATTCCCGCTCTATAATAACACTAATATTCCTGCTGTATAATAACACTAATATTCCTGCTCTATAATAACACTAATATTCCTGCTATAATAACACTAAATTCCTGCACTATAATAACACTAATATTCCTGCTCTATAATAACACTAATATTCCTGCTCTATAATAACACTAATATTCCTGCTATAATAACACTAATATTCCTGCACTATAATAACACTAATATTACTGCTCTATAATAACACTAATATTCCTGCTATAATAACACTAAATTCCTGCACTATAATAACACTAATATTCCTGCTCTATAATAACACTAATATTCCTGCTGTATAATAACACTAATATTCCTGCTCTATAATAACACTAAATTCCTGCACTATAATAACACTAATATTCCCGCTCTATAATAACACTAATATTCCTGCTGTATAATAACACTAATATTCCTGCTGTATAATAACACTAATATTCCTGCTCTATAATAACACTAATATTCCTGCTGTATAATAACACTAATATTCCTGCACTATAATAACACTAATATTCCTGCTCTATAATAACACTAATATTCCTGCTCTATAATAACACTAATATTCCCGCTCTATAATAACACTAATATTCCTGCTCTATAATAACACTAAATTCCTGCACTATAATAACACTAATATTCCCGCTCTATAATAACACTAATATTCCTGCTGTATAATAACACTAATATTCCTGCTCTATAATAACACTAATATTCCTGCACTATAATAACACTAATATTCCTGCACTATAATAACACTAATATTCCCGCTCTATAATAACACTAATATTCCTGCTCTATAATAACACTAATATTCCTGCACTATAATAACACTAATATTCCTGCACTATAATAACACTAATATTCCTGCTCTATAATAACACTAATATTCCTGCTATAATAACACTAATATTCCTGCTCTATAATAACACTAAATTCCTGCACTATAATAACACTAATATTCCCGCTCTATAATAACACTAATATTCCCGCTCTATAATAACACTAATATTCCTGCTCTATAATAACACTAATATTCCTCTCTATAATAACACTAATATTCCTGCACTATAATAACACTAAATTCCTGCACTATAATAACACTAATATTCCCGCTCTATAATAACACTAATATTCCCGCTCTATAATAACACTAATATTCCCGCACTATAATAACACTTATATTCCCGCACTATAATAACACTAATATTCCTGCACTATAATAACACTAATATTCCTGCACTATAATAACACTAATATTCCTGCACTATAATAACACTAATATTCCTGCACTATAATAACACTAATATTCCTGCACTATAATAACACTAATATTCCTGCTCTATAATAACACTAATATTCCTGCTCTATAATAACACTAATATTCCTGCACTATAATAACACTAATATTCCTGCACTATAATAACACTAATATTCCTGCACTATAATAACACTAATATTCCTGCACTATAATAACACTAATATTCCCGCACTATAATAACACTAATATTCCCGCACTATAATAACACTAATATTCCCGCTCTATAATAACACTAATATTCCCGCTCTATAATAACACTAAATTCCTGCACTATAATAACACTAATATTCCCGCTCTATAATAACACTAATATTCCCGCTCTATAATAACACTAATATTCCTGCACTATAATAACACTAATATTCCTGCTCTATAATAACACTAATATTCCTGCTCTATAATAACACTAATATTCCCGCTCTATAATAACACTAATATTCCCGCTCTATAATAACACTAATATTCCCGCACTATAATAACACTAATATTCCTGCACTATAATAACACTAATATTCCCGCTCTATAATAACACTAATATTCCCGCTCTATAATAACACTAATATTCCCGCACTATAATAACACTAATATTCCTGCACTATAATAACACTAATATTCCTGCTATAATAACACTAATATTCCTGCACTATAATAACACTAATATTCCTGCTCTATAATAACACTAATATTCCTGCTCTATAATAACACTAATATTCCTGCACTATAATAACACTAATATTCCTGCACTATAATAACACTAATATTCCTGCTCTATAATAACACTAATATTCCTGCTATAATAACACTAATATTCCTGCACTATAATAACACTAATATTCCTGCTCTATAATAACACTAATATTCCTGCACTATAATAACACTAATATTCCTGCACTATAATAACACTAATATTCCTGCTCTATAATAACACTAATATTCCTGCACTATAATAACACTAATATTCCTGCACTATAATAACACTAATATTACTGCTCTATAATAACACTAATATTACTGCACTATAATAACACTAATATTACTGCACTATAATAACACTAATATTCCTGCACTATAATAACACTAATATTCCTGCACTATAATAACACTAATATTCCTGCTCTATAATAACACTAATATTCCTGCTCTATAATAACACTAATATTCCTGCACTATAATAACACTAATATTCCTGCTCTATAATAACACTAATATTCCTGCACTATAATAACACTAATATTCCTGCACTATAATAACACTAATATTCCTGCACTATAATAACACTAATATTCCTGCTCTATAATAACACTAATATTCCTGCTCTATAATAACACTAATATTCCTGCACTATAATAACACTAATATTCCTGCACTATAATAACACTAATATTCCTGCTCTATAATAACACTAATATTCCTGCACTATAATAACACTAATATTCCTGCACTATAATAACACTAATATTCCTGCTCTATAATAACACTAATATTCCTGCTATAATAACACTAATATTCCTGCTCTATAATAACACTAATATTCCTGCACTATAATAACACTAATATTCCCGCTCTATAATAACACTAATATTCCTCTCTATAATAACACTAATATTCCTGCACTATAATAACACTAATATTCCTGCTCTATAATAACACTAATATTCCTGCTATAATAACACTAATATTCCTCTCTATAATAACACTAATATTCCTGCACTATAATAACACTAATATTCCTGCTCTATAATAACACTAATATTCCTGCTATAATAACACTAATATTCCTGCTATAATAACACTAATATTCCTGCACTATAATAACACTAATATTCCCGCTCTATAATAACACTAATATTCCTCTCTATAATAACACTAATATTCCTGCTATAATAACACTAATATTCCTGCTATAATAACACTAATCAAACAACAGAAGACAAAGAGAAAATTCACTTGTTCTTCACTGTATAGCTTTTGTAACTATATTTGTAATGTATATTTCATTTATAAACTGCAGTGTTATTTTACATTTGATTACAGTTTCTGAAAATCTTAAAACACTGTTTATTTCAGTCGTATCTTTGTTCAGTTGTGTCTATTTGTTCAAGTTTTTATTTGTTCTTTTGTAATAACTGAGTGTTTATTGTCTTTAATAACGCTTGAAGTCTATATTAGTTCGGCTAGTTGTTCTTCTATGGTGTTTTTAAACCGCAGGCAAACGTTCAAACGTACGTGTTCTTTAGCCTGTTGACTTTTGTTCATGATATTCAACTACAATTAAATGTTTTGCAATAAGACTAAATCTGAATGATATCTTTTTTACCTTATTGGAATCCAAATTAGTAATCAATAAGAATCGGAATCATTAAACTTCAAACGATAACCCTAGACATGTGGTTTCTGCTATTCAGTTTATCAGTGTGATTTTAGCCACAACACACGCGATACTGAAATGAAATATTGAGTTTTGAATGACAAGAAAAGGAATTTACTGATTGCAAATCAAAGAGATTCACACAAAATCTGAAGCAGCACGACTGTTTTCAACACTGATAATAATCATAAATGTTTCTTGATCATCAAATCATCATATTAGAGTGATTTGTGAAGGATCATGTGACACTGAAGACTGGAGTAATGATGCTGAACATTCAGCTTTGATCACAGGAATAAATGACACTTTATTAGATATTCACATAGAAAACAGATGATTTACACTGGAATAATATGTCAATATTTTTACTGTATTTTTGATTAAATAAATGCAGCTTTAATGAGCAGAAGAGACTCTTTTAAAAGCACCACAAACTTTAGCTCAGTGGTTCAGCTGGTATTGTCTTCAGGCGTGATCAGCTCAGCTTCTCGGTGGCCGAGCTTGAGGGAAAAACTGAATTGGCACATTGTAAATTCGTATAATCCTGTCCAAAGTATTATCTGGTTTAGTCACAAAGCCAGTCTGTGGATTTTCTCCAGTCTGAGGCCTCGTCGTCTTAGTCTCGTCCACTGGGAGCGATCCCACAAAATCCTGTGACGGGATGGATGGACGATACATAATAGAGCAGATGAACGAGTGAAAATCATCTGGGCTCGTGATAAATGAGCTTCTGCTCGTCCAAAAGGGTGTTTTATTAGCTAATGGATTAGAGGTCCGGTCCTGCGGTGCTGGTCCACTCGCATATTGATGATTTCCTCCATGTACTCACTCATACTGGAGCGTATGGGTTTATGATGGAGTGCGGGCTTCATTTGTATGGGAACGTTTCCCATTGAACTCGTTCTACATATCGGATGATTTCTAGCAGCGATTAATATCTCCCGTGGGAATCCTCCGTCTCTGATGGACCAAACACTGATCAGGAGAGGCACTGTGACTCTGAGAGTTACCTGTGCTGTACATTATTAAACACAGAGGAATTAAGGTGATAAAACAGGAATAAAATAATGTGCTGTAATTCAGAATTCTGGTAAAAAAAAGAACTGATGGAAATATAACTTTTAGAAATGAGTGTGAAATCTACTGTGAAATTTGGAAGATATTGTCTGTCTGTCTATATATCTGTCTATCTATGTATCTATCTATCTATCGGTCTATCTGTCTGTCTGTCTATCTGTCTGTCTATATATCTGTCTATCTATGTATCTATCTATCTATCGGTCTATCTGTCTGTCTATCTGTCTGTCTGTCTATCTATATATCTGTCTATCTATGTATCTATCTATCTGTCTGTCTGTCTGTCTGTCTATCTGTCTGTCTATATATCTGTCTATCTATGTATCTATCTATCTATCGGTCTATCTGTCTGTCTATCTGTCTGTCTGTCTGTCTATATATCTGTCTATCTATGTATCTATCTATCTATCGGTCTATCTGTCTGTCTATCTATCTGTCTGTCTATATATCTGTCTATCTATGTATCTATCTATCTATCGGTCTATCTGTCTGTCTATCTGTCTGTCTGTCTATCTATATATCTGTCTATCTATGTATCTATCTATCTGTCTGTCTGTCTGTCTGTCTATCTATCTGTCTGTCTATATATCTGTCTATCTATGTATCTATCT
>CM038645.1:28735850-28878350 GCA_021554675.1 Leuciscus idus | reverse complement strand
TGGTAGATTACAGGTTATAGAGTGCGTCATATTTTCTTTGACCTTTTTTAGCTTGTACTTCACCAGTCTGCTTCTGTCATAATTGATTCACTCCCCTCGGGTGTCATTTGAGAGTTGCTAAATCATATACGCTGGCGGTTTTAGCCTGAGAATATGTGAGAGACAGAGAGAATGATGTATCTGATGTATAAAGAGACTGACTGAGCTTCATGAGCTCGTATCTGCTGCTCTTCTGTGAAAGTGTGGCACATTACCGTGTTTCTACTGTATTTTTTATGGGTGCTTTTTTTTTCTTTTTTTTTTGGCTCATAAAAGTGTGAACACAGTTGGGTTTTTTTTTTTGCATATTTGATATATCAGCATTTATTTTAGTTTAGTTTGGAGGCTTGTGAAAGTCTGAAATTGAATTGTTTTTGCATATTTATTTTATTTTATCTTTTTATTTTATTTTATTTTATTTTGGAGATTTGTAAAAGTGTGTACTTTTTTATGGTTGTTATTTATTTATTTATTTTGTAGGCTCATAAAAGTATGAAAGTGTGACATTTATTTTTTTGCATACTTATTTTTATTTAATTTATTTTGGAGGCTTCTTTTTAGACAGTTTTTTGTATATTTTGTAAAGCTGTTATTTTTTATTTAAAATGTTTTGTGCTTTTTTTGAAGGCTTACAAAAGTGTGTGTGTGACATTTAATTGTTTTTACACATTTATTATTTTTTTGTTTATTATATTTATTTTGGAGGCTTATAAAAGTGTGACAGTTTTTTGTATATTTTGTATGGTTGTTATTTTTATTTCTTTTCATTTCTTTTATTTATTTATTTTAAATTTTAAGTGCTTATAAAAGTGTGAAATGCTTGCTGCATTTTCCATCTTTTGGAAACTCAGAGCTTTTTCACTTTTGTATTATCTTTAACCAAACAGATGCTTTGAGGATTCATTAATGTTAGAAGCTCAGACGCTGCGGGACGGTTTACATGCTGAAGCGTATTAGGGTTAGTTGTTCGTTGAAATCACTAATACTAACTATGAGCTCTAGTACTAATAATGATGGACTCGTATTGAGATTACGATCCGTTTTTGGTTCATTTTACGGTTTCTCTCAGCAAATGGTGTGTGTTTGCTGGTGTGATGGTGTTGTTTGTGTTGAAACACAATCTGTTTCTCGTCTCAGTCCAAACCTGGTGTCAGTGTGGAGCCGCTGGGGTGACAGGTTGTTTCTTCAAGCTCAAATAAACATCAGAAGCAAAGCAGAAAACCTGCTCATATGCTTCTACCAGCAGTTTGTCTTCAGTTAGCTGCTCTTTTTCTAGTTTTACAGGCTTAAAAAGTGTGAAAGTGTGCGTCATTTCAGGTTTTTTTTACCTCATTTAATTTTTTTTATTAATCCGTGTTGTCATGATGTCACTTTCCTGGAGTCACATGACATTTACATCTCAGGTGATTGGCTCAAAATAAAGCTGTATCTGAGAATGGACTCACTGTAAAAAGTGATCAGTTGACTTGACTTAAAAAAAAAATTTGGAAACCCGTTGCCTTAAAATTATTAAGTAAATAAACTTCATGCTTAATCAAAAAACAAAAGTAATGTGGAATTGTCAAGTTCACATATAACTTATTTTTTTCAATGAAGCATTAAGTTTAGTTACTGTCTGTACAGTAAACTGTCTAAGTTTACTGTTTATTTACTCTTGCGCAGCGTCTGAGCTTCTAACATTAATGAATCCTCAAAGCATCTGTTTGGTTAAAGACAACGCAAAGTGAAAAAGCTGTGAATTTCCAATATAAACAATAAAATCACTGTCTGTTTTTAAATCGCTTCTTAATTTAAATTTTTTTATACGTTTATTGAATTTTTTACTGTTTTTATGGTATGTTTATTTTTTTCCCATGTTTTACGTCTCTTGATTTGTTTTATCCGTATTATATGCTTTACATAAAGTATATATTTTATGTTTTTTGTTTATGTTTTCTGTACAGTTCAGTTGTTTTAAAGTGCTTTATAAATAAAGTTTGATTTGATTTGATGCTTAATTTTACGGCAGCGTGTTTCCTCAGTTTCTTTAAGTACAGGTACACTGGAGCGCAGCTAGCATTGAGACGAATGTGAATGTAAAGGTTATCTCTCTCCAGACACTATAGTCTTCGCGTGTTTCCGAGCAGAAATGCGTGCGTAGAGGTGCAGAGCTCTTGTAATTGTCCTGTCGTGTTTCAGCGTTTCAGAGGCCGTCACGGTTCAGTTCTTCAGCGTTTCGTCATTATTGTAAAGCTGGTCATTATGCCAACCATCTGCTCCACATTGGAGATGAGCTCTTGTCGTGTTTCTGCTGATGGCGTCGTATCAGTCGGGCCCTGGAGCCCGTCCAGAGAAACACTTCAGGATTCAGGGCTCTCAGGAGCTTTGGACTGAAACCACTGATGAGGAACATAATGAATCGAGCACTTGACGCTCCACACAGTCTGTGTTTATGTGTTGTTCACTGGTTCATGTACAGTATGTTCACATTACAGTTCAAGACGGCGTGAAGCAGAAGTTACGCTAGTGTTTTCCTCCCTGTTGTGCCGTACACACACAGACACACACATTCTTCATGCACACTGTACAAATGATCGGGATTTTAACGGTAAAACACTGTAAAAATGTTAACGGTGGAAAACTGTTAATTGGTTAACAGAAAGTTTCCGTTCTGTATACGGTGAATAACTGTGTTAGATCTAACCGTATACATTTAATGTAATTTTACAGTAAAATACCGTTAAATGTACAGTTTTTGGAAGTGACTGACATTCCCACAGTTCCCTGCGTGACACTTCACATTTGATGAATTTCTGTTGAAATAACTGTTTCTTCATAGTATTTCTGATCAGTGATGTACATTAGGGTTTTATGTTACATTTAATGTTGTTAAATTAATGTTTATTGCATTTTTTTTATTTCATGTGTGTTACCATAATGGTGTTCAGTGTGTGTGTGAATGACGCTGTGCAGCTTCTGTATATAAATATTAACTTGTGATTGTGATGAGCTTTGATTGATCATGTGACTCTCATCACCACTGTGATTGGGTGGTTGTCAGAGTATTACAATGGTACAAAACAGATATTAGTACTTCAAAAGATTGGTAAATCAACATTATGTCAGATAATTTAAAAAAAATTGTTTTACTGTAACTAAGTTAAGTCTGTAAAACCTAAAATGAGTTTGCTTCTTTCTTCTCTGACAAAATCAATAACATCAGAAAGGTGATCAGCACATCCTTGAGTTGCGCTGGGGTCAGACAGATCAGACCACCTGAAAAAGTAGTAACTTTGTCTGATTTCCAAAAAATTGATTTTGGAAGAAACCGTACAGCACCTTAAAACATCAACATGCGCTCTTGACACACTTCCTACATCTTTTTTCAAAAGTGTGTTAAACAGTTTAGAAGCAGATCTTCTAGAAGTGGTAAATGCCTCACTTCTCTCTGGGAGTTTTCCAAACTCCCTGAAAACTGCAGTTGTCAAGCCCCTCCTGGAAAAGAGCAATCTGGATAAGACCATATTAAGCAACTATAGACCGATCTCAAATCTTCCTTTCATAGGCAAGATCATTGAAAAAGTTGTCTTCAATCAGCTGAACAAATTCTTATGCTCGAATGGATACTTTGACAATTTTCTATCTGGTTTCCGACCGCACCACAGCACAGAGACAGCGCTCATAAAGATAATAAACGATATTCGCTTAAATACTGATTCAGGCAAATTATCAGTGCTGGTACTACTCGACCTCAGTGCTGCATTTGACACTGTCGATCACAACATACTTCTTGACAGGCTGGAAAACTGGGTGGGGCTTTCTGGGATAGTCCTAAAATGGTTCAGGTCATACTTAGATGGGAGAGGTTATTATGTGAGTATAGGAGACCATAAGTCTGAGTGGACATCCATGACATGCGGAGTCCCTCAAGGCTCAATTCTTGCGCCACTCCTGTTCAACCTGTATATGCTCCCAATGAGCCAAATAATGAGAAAGAACCAAATTGCTTACCACAGCTATGCAGACGACACACAGCTGTACTTAGCCCTATCGCCTAATGTTTACAGCCCCATTGACTCCCTGTGCCAATGCATTGATGAAGTCAACAGTTGGATGTGCCAAAACTTTCTTCAGTTAAACAAAGATAAAACTGAAGTCATTACGTTTGGAAACAAAGATGAAGTTCTCAAGGTGAACGCATACCTTCACTCTAGGGGTCAAACAACTAAAAATCAAGTCAGGAATCTTGGTGTGACACTAGAGTCAGACCTTAGTTTCAGTAGTCATGTCAAAGCAATAACTAAATCAGCATACTATCATCTGAAAAATATTGCAAGAATTAGATGCTTTGTTTCCAGACAAGACTTAGAGAAACTTGTGCATGCTTTCATCACCAGCAGGGTGGATTATTGTAATGGACTCCTCACTGGCCTTCCCAAAAAGACCATAAGACAGTTGCAGCTCATACAGAACGCTGAGCAGAACCAGAACATATGAACATATCACACCAGTCCTCAGGTCTTTACACTGGCTCCCAGTTAGATTTAGGATTGATTTTAAAGTATTATTACTGGTATATAAATCATTCAATGGCCTAGGACCTCAATACATTGCAGATATGCTCACTGAATATAAACCCAACAGATCTCTCAGATCATTAGGATCATATCAGCTAGAAATACCAAGGGTTCACTCTAAGCATGGCGAGTCTGCTTTTAGCCATTATGCTGGAACCAGCTTCCAGAAGAGATCAGATGTGCTCCTACAGTAGTCACATTCAAATCCAGACTCAAAACACTTCTGTTTAGCTATGCATTTACTGAATGAGCACTGTGCCGCTGTTCGTCCGACTGTACTGTACTGTATTTCATTTTATTTTTCTAAACTGTTTTAATTATTCTTATTTCTTTTTATTATTTTAATTTCTTCTATGTAAAGCACTTTGAATTGCCATTGTGTATGAAATGTGCTATATAAATAAACTTGCCTTGCCTTGCCTAAAATGTTGCTACCGTATTTTTACTGTAAATTTCTGGCAAATTTCACAGCTGCCAGATTTTTTTACCGTAATGTTTTTTTTTTTACAGTATGCATCATTAGAAAGGGTGGTTCAGTTCAAGTGCATTGCATTCTGGGAAACAGCTTTTCTATTATTACCGTGCAGTTTGCTTTCAGATGAGCTGGGTTTGATTTGACGAGTGAAGCTGTTGAAGTTGTTCTCAGAGTTTGGCGTTCTGGTTGCGTGTGTTTCTCAGCCGTATTCCCGCGTGTGTCGGGTCGGTTCTGATCCGCTCGGCGCTGATGCCACACGTTTCCTCCGCCGCACAATCGATAGTTGCCCTCCGGGCTTCCGAGAGGAAGATCAAAGATCCCACTCATCGTTTCTGACAAAGTCTCTCTCTCTCCTCTAAATCCTGTGTGTTTTGTTGAACTTTTGAAGCGCTCCACATTCTGCCGCTGCAAAGCCCCCAAAATGGAACTTGAACTAATCAGAAATGTCAGAGCAGAAACCTAAAACATCATTATCTGGCCTCTTTTAAACACATTTCTTCTTTCAGGACGAGCCTCTTAGAAGTTTGTGTGTGAAATTGGAAAAACAGCAAACGTTAAAGCAACTTTAAAGTCTCCAATAAACCGTCTTGTAACAAAAAAAAACGTATATCTCATGTCGACAACACCTGTACGAGTCCTCCCTAACTCACAATTCAAGGGAAAAACTCAAGGATAAAAAGTTGCCTTTTTTATTTCGTGGTGGAGACAAAAACATTTTTGTTTATTTTATTATTAAAGGTCCCATATTGCCAAAACTGAAAGTTTTTCATGATAGCAGAGGTCTAGGGACTATGAAACTACCATATAAGTTTCAAAACAGTCGATCCACAGACGAAAGCACACAGCCGGCATAAAGTAGCTGTGCCTTCTCACGAGCCGCTGGGACTTCCGTATAAATGTGACGTCAGAACTACTCAAACACTGCCCAGCGTCAGGAACTCCAGCACTGCCCAGCGTCAGGAACTCCAGCACTGCCCAGCGTCAGGAACTCCAGCACTGCACAGGCTTCAGGAACTCCAGCACTGCCCAGGCTTCAGGAACTCCAGCACTGCACAGGCTTCAGGAACTCCAGCACTGCACAGGCTTCAGGAACTCCAGCACTGCACAGGCTTCAGGAACTCCAGCACTGCCCAGCGTCAGGAACTCCAGCACTGCCCAGCGTCAGGAACTCCAGCACTGCCCAGCGTCAGGAACTCCAGCACTGCACAGGCTTCAGGAACTCCAGCACTGCACAGGCTTCAGGAACTCCAGCACTGCACAGGCTTCAGGAACTCCAGCACTGCCCAGTGTCAGGAACTCCAGCACTGCACAGGCTTCAGGAACTCCAGCACTGCACAGGCTTCAGGAACTCCAGCACTGCACAGGCTTCAGGAACTCCAGCACTGCCCAGCGTCAGGAACTCCAGCACTGCACAGGCTTCAGGAACTCCAGCACTGCACAGGCTTCAGGAACTCCAGCACTGCCCAGCGTCAGGAACTCCAGCACTGCCCAGCGTCAGGAACTCCAGCACTGCACAGGCTTCAGGAACTCCAGCACTGCACAGGCTTCAGGAACTCCAGCACTGCCCAGCGTCAGGAACTCCAGCACTGCCCAGCGTCAGGAACTCCAGCACTGCACAGGCTTCAGGAACTCCAGCACTGCCCAGCGTCAGGAACTCCAGCACTGCACAGGCTTCAGGAACTCCAGCACTGCACAGGCTTCAGGAACTCCAGCACTGCACAGGCTTCAGGAACTCCAGCACTGCCCAGCGTCAGGAACTCCAGCACTGCCCAGCGTCAGGAACTCCAGCACTGCCCAGCGTCAGGAACTCCAGCACTGCACAGGCTTCAGGAACTCCAGCACTGCCCAGCGTCAGGAACTCCAGCACTGCACAGGCTTCAGGAACTCCAGCACTGCACAGGCTTCAGGAACTCCAGCACTGCCCAGCGTCAGGAACTCCAGCACTGCACAGGCTTCAGGAACTCCAGCACTGCACAGGCTTCAGGAACTCCAGCACTGCACAGGCTTCAGGAACTCCAGCACTGCACAGGCTTCAGGAACTCCAGCACTGCCCAGCGTCAGGAACTCCAGCACTGCACAGGCTTCAGGAACTCCAGCACTGCCCAGCATCAGGAACTCCAGCACTGCCCAGCGTCAGGAACTCCAGCACTGCACAGGCTTCAGGAACTCCAGCACTGCCCAGCATCAGGAACTCCAGCACTGCACAGGCTTCAGGAACTCCAGCACTGCACAGCATCAGGAACTCCAGCACTGCCCAGCATCAGGAACTCCAGCACTGCCCAGCATCAGGAACTCCAGCACTGCACAGGCTTCAGGAACTCCAGCACTGCCCAGCATCAGGAACTCCAGCACTGCACAGGCTTCAGGAACTCCAGCACTGCACAGGCTTCAGGAACTCCAGCACTGCCCAGCATCAGGAACTCCAGCACTGCCCAGCATCAGGAACTCCAGCACTGCACAGGCTTCAGGAACTCCAGCACTGCACAGGCTTCAGGAACTCCAGCACTGCACAGGCTTCAGGAACTCCAGCACTGCACAGGCGTCAGGAACTCCAGCACTGCACAGGCTTCAGGAACTCCAGCACTGCCCAGCGTCAGGAACTCCAGCACTGCCCAGCGTCAGGAACTCCAGCACTGCACAGGCTTCAGGAACTCCAGCACTGCACAGGCTTCAGGAACTCCAGCACTGCACAGGCTTCAGGAACTCCAGCACTGCCCAGCGTCAGGAACTCCAGCACTGCACAGGCTTCAGGAACTCCAGCACTGCACAGGCTTCAGGAACTCCAGCACTGCACAGGCTTCAGGAACTCCAGCACTGCACAGGCTTCAGGAACTCCAGCACTGCACAGGCTTCAGGAACTCCAGCACTGCCCAGCGTCAGGAACTCCAGCACTGCCCAGCGTCAGGAACTCCAGCACTGCCCAGCGTCAGGAACTCCAGCACTGCACAGGCTTCAGGAACTCCAGCACTGCACAGGCTTCAGGAACTCCAGCACTGCACAGGCTTCAGGAACTCCAGCACTGCCCAGCGTCAGGAACTCCAGCACTGCACAGGCTTCAGGAACTCCAGCACTGCCCAGCGTCAGGAACTCCAGCACTGCACAGGCTTCAGGAACTCCAGCACTGCACAGGCTTCAGGAACTCCAGCACTGCACAGGCTTCAGGAACTCCAGCACTGCCCAGCATCAGGAACTCCAGCACTGCCCAGCGTCAGGAACTCCAGCACTGCCCAGCATCAGGAACTCCAGCACTGCACAGGCTTCAGGAACTCCAGCACTGCCCAGCGTCAGGAACTCCAGCACTGCACAGGCTTCAGGAACTCCAGCACTGCACAGGCTTCAGGACAACATTAATATAAGAGAACAGTGGCTAATGTTTATTTATTCCGAAACGCCACAGCGATTTAGTTCGACCTGAACCGTCTGTTCTGCACAGTCCACTAGTGTCTGCTTCGTCAGTCAGGAACAGCTCAATGCCGAAGCTTCTCCTCAAAGATGATGCAGTCCCGACGGTTCACGGTTTTACAAGTTTACCTCGGGCGTCAGTAACAGCATATGTTCTCGCGTTCTGTGGGCGTCTTTGCACATTTACCAAAATTACACCTTTTACAGAAAAAAGTAACATTGTAAAATAAATTGTAGCACGTCAACTAACTGTATCAGTAAAGCAATAGTTATTGCTCCCTGCATTCGGTGCCTGTCTGCTAACGTCACATTATAAAGCAGTATTTCAAAATCAGTGTATGTACGGTGGCCGAGAGAGCTCAACGCGCTGCAACTGAAGAAAACACATGCAAATAGAAAAACACCTGCAAATTAAGAAAACATCTTCATCAGTTTCACAACACATGTGTGCTCCAAATACTCACAACACAACCAAATACAGAAATGCGCTGCAAAAGTTCACAACACAACCAAATACAGAAATGCGCTGCAAAAGTTCACAACACAACCAAATACAGAAACGCGCTGCAAATAGGACAGAACACAACGGAAATGTTTCCGGGGAACCCAATAAGTGACGGACCCGGCTGGGACGGTTTTTATTGCTCGTGAGCATTACCTATGCCCTAACGTTACTCCCTTAAAAGGGCAGACGGCAGAGCCCTTGAAGTGGGCACTTTGGAGGGAGCGGGGCACTTGTGTGCCATTATGTAGCCGTTTGGAACGGACTTGATGAAGGGAGCAACGAAAGCCAATGTAATTTCCTCATTATTTTCACCTGGGATGTTCCCATGACAACGCAGCGCCGTCTCATATTTGGACCTCTTATATACTGTCTATGATTTGGACCCTTCATTCTAACATTTCTTATGAAACTTATTTTAACATAACATGAATGTGTACAATGTAACTGATGTATATATTAATATCTTTCCCTCATGTTCTTTTTCTCTATCTTTTTTTCTTTAATTTATTTTAGTCTTCAGCTTGTTCTTTTCTGATTAGTATTCTTATGACATTGAACATATTATAAATACATTTTGTATATTGTAGGCTATACAAAGTTGTATGTCATAAACGTGTAATCTCTGTATGTTTTGCAACAAAAATAAAATAATAAATTAAATTAAAGTAGACAGCTGTAAGCACGTCCCAGCCGGGTCCGTCACTTATTGGCTTCCCCGGAAACATTTCCGTTGTGTTCTGTCCTATTTGCAGCGCGTTTCTGTATTTGTTTGTGTTGTGAACTTTTGCAGCGCGTTTCTGTATTTGGTTGTGTTGTGAGTATTTGGAGCACACATGTGTTGTGAAACTGATGAAGATGTTTTCTTAATTTGCAGGTGTTTTTCTATTTGCATGTGTTTTCTTCAGTTGCAGCGCGTTGAGCTCTCTCGGCCACCGAATGTATGACTAGCTATTAACGTACATATTTTGGAGATTTACATCGAATTTGACCAAAAAAAAGTCTGAGTTTGTGTACAGACAGTTTAAATTAGCGTTAACGTTAAATCTGCGTGCAGCATTGATGTAATGGTAATTATAATACTCTTACAATAACGCCGAAAGTATGGAGGTGGTTGTTTGGGTCGAACATATAAGGCCGGATAACATTTCCCTCAGCAATGTCCATCATTACAGGTGTTTTATACCTTACTTGTGAGCATCACCAAGCCAGCGCAGACTACTGCATACATGACCCTCGTTACCTCTGATTGGCCTGGCTCATGAATATTAAGTAGAAAGGCCAAAATCGACCTGAGAAAGGAGCTGTAAAAATATATTAGGATGGTTTTTGGTACTTATATCGCAAATATTCTTAAGGACATCAAAACCTAAAATAAAACTTCAGAAAGGTGTAATATTTTATTGTGGATTTCAACATATTTGTGAGATATTCGCACAATTCTGAGAAGAAAATACTGAGATAAGCTTACAATTTGGCAGAAAAACACAGTTACCTTTTTTTTTACTCTGTGGCAGAAAAAAGAAAACAGAACTGTGAGATGTAAATTCAGAATAAGTGTTATTTTAGTATCATTGAGATATTATTCATATTTTCCTTTTTATTTTTGTCTTCTTTTTTCCTTTTAATTTTCCTTAAAGTTTAATCCTTTTGTTTTGTTTTTGTCATTTTTATATATATATATATATATATTTAATATGTCTATTTAGTATTTATTAATTTTTATTTCAGTTTTAATTTGAGTTATTTTAGTACATCAAGGTAAACTTAAGGAAAATGAGAAATGTTACCTTGGAAAATAACAAAAATAATTTTATTTATTTCAGTTAATATTTATTATGTTTCAAGCAAAACAATTTTTTTATGGTTTTAGTTTTGTTTTTAGTTGCAGTTAACTATAATAACCCTGCTCAGACAGATTTAAACTCAAAATTGGAAAACCAGCAAACAATAAAGCAACTTAAACAACTTAAAGTCTGCAACCAGTGGACTATAACAACATATTCCTCATGTCGACCCCTGTATGATTTTCTGTCACACAAGCAGATATAAGATGCTCTTTTCCTCCAACATAAATGTCATCATAGTCATCCATATGATTCATCTATCAAATTTCAGAGTTGAAATATGCATGCACCTGAATATGCATGTAACATAACATTTGATGGCTATGGTATCTGTAAAAAAAAAAAAAGAAATCTAATCTTAAACTTAATGTACTGTGTTTATCTAATTGATTTGTCAAGTGTTTGAACTGACAAAAATCATGTTATCTCAACTTTTGGAGATTGTTTTGAGTATTTTAGGGTAGTTTGTCAGTGTATAATGGCATAAGAGTGAATAATATGAACTACTTTAAGTGTGTTTTTGATTATCGCAATATTATCTGTCTTATGTTTTGTATATGACTGTTGTGAAGTGATGTAACGCATGATAACAGCTCTATATTCATCTCTGCATACTGCGTCTGTTTGTGTGTTAATGATGATGATCTCCATCAGTAAAAGCTGCTGATTATAGAGGCTGGTTTCTCTCCCTGCTCTTTTAGCTCGACGTGATCTAATGAAATGCTGTCCTTGCACTTTAATGGAGGGATATTATACCACTCTTCCCCGAGAACGAGGGAAATGATCCTGGGAAAGGTGTGCTTCATACATTAGCTCTGAAGTCTAATGAACAGCCGTGAACTCTGTGTGTGTGCGTACAGTAACACTAATTATGGGCTGTCTGAGCCTCACGCGAGCTGCCCGAGTCTCTTATACTGTATAATGTTTCTAAAGCATTAAGTAAGAGTTTAATGTCTATAAATACTCAACGGCATATTTGTGTGCAAAGAGGGCCGAATATGGAACAATCTAAAAAAATCTTGGGTTATGTTTTCTACCTAAATCCTGGGTTGAGCCTTTTGGGTACATTTTTATTTTTTCAGTGTTTGCATACATGTAGTTTCTGTGTTACCCAGATCCTGGGTCAGACGTAACAACCCAGTGTTTGGGTAGTTTTTGTGTAACCCAGATCCTGCATCAGACGTAACAACCCAGAGTTTGGGTAGTTTTTGTGTAACCCAGATCCTGGGTCAGACATAACAACCCAGTGTTTGGGTAGTTTTTGTGTAACCCAGATCCTGGGTCAGACGTAACAACCCAGTGTTTGGGTAGTTTTTGTGTTACCCAGATCCTGGGTCAGACGTAACAACCCAGTGTTTGGGTAGTTTTTGTGTTACCCAGATCCTGGGTCAGACGTAACAACCCAGTGTTTGGGTAGTTTTTGTGTAACCCAGATCCTGCATCAGACGTAACAACCCAGAGTTTGGGTAGTTTTTGTGTAACCCAGATCCTGGGTCAGACATAACAACCCAGTGTTTGGGTAGTTTTTGTGTAACCCAGATCCTGGGTCAGACGTAACAACCCAGTGTTTGGGTAGTTTTTGTGTTACCCAGATCCTGGGTCAGACGTAACAACCCAGTGTTTGGGTAGTTTTTGTGTAACCCAGATCCTGGGTCAGACGTAACAACCCAGTGTTTGGGTAGTTTTTGTTTTATCCAGATCCTGGGTCAGACGTAACAACCCAGTGTTTGGGTAGTTTTTGTGTTACCCAGATCCTGGGTCAGACGTAACAACCCAGTGTTTGGGTAGTTTTTATGTTACCCAGATCCTGGATCAGACGTAACAACCCAGTGTTTGGGTAGTTTTTGTGTTACCCAGATCCTGGATCAGACGTAACAACCCAGTGTTTGGGTAGTTTTTGTGTTACCCAGATCCTGGATCAGACGTAACAACCCAGTGTTTGGGTAGTTTTTGTGTTACCCAGATCCTGGGTCAGACGTAACAACCCAGTGTTTGGGTAGTTTTTGTGTTACCCAGATCCTGGGTCAGACGTAACAACCCAGTGTTTGGGTAGTTTTTGTGTTACCCAGATCCTGGATCAGACGTAACAACCCAGTGTTTGGGTAGTTTTTGTGTTACCCAGATCCTGGGTCAGATGTAACAACCCAGTGTTTGAGTAGTTTTTGTGTTACCCAGATCCTGGGTCAGACGTAACAACCCAGTGTTTGGGTAGTTTTTGTGTTACCCAGATCCTGGGTCAGATGTAACAACCCAGTGTTTGGGTAGTTTTTGTGTTACCCAGATCCTGGGTCAGACGTAACAACCCAGTGTTTGGGTAGTTTTTGTGTTACCCAGATCCTGGGTCAGACGTAACAACCCAGTGTTTGGGTAGTTTTTGTGTTACCTAGATCCTGGGTCAGATGTAACAACCCAGTGTTTGAGTAGTTTTTGTGTTACCCAGATCATGGGTCAGACGTAACAACCCAGTGTTTGGGTAGTTTTTGTGTTACCCAGATCCTGGGTCAGATGTAACAACCCAGGCGTTGAGTTATTTATCGTGGGCTCTCCTCTTCAGGAGAGAGCAGTGCAGCTCCGTCAAATTGGTGCGTGTCTCCGTTAAAATACAGGTATGTGTACATTTTATTTTATCTATAAATACGTCAGTGTTCTCTATATCATTTTATGCAAAGCAACATAAATCTGTAAACATTAATTAATGTACAGTATTAAGTAAAAAAAAAGAAAAAAAAAGCTATTACTATTATAAAAATTGATCAACCCATTATGCTGGGTTAAATAAACAACCCAATTTACTTGGTAATTGCAACTTTTTTTCCCCTCACAATTCAGACTTTTTTCCTCATTATTCTCATAATTGAAAGTTATAAACCCAGAATTGCGAGATAAAAAGTTGCAAATACTTAAAAAAAAAAAAGTATTCTGCGGTGGAAACAAGCTTACATAATATGTAGTATGAAGCACCAGTTAAAACATCTCTGATTCGTGTGTCTCGGCGTCTGAACCTGTTGATGTCTGAGACCGGTGCTCTCGAGTCGTATCCCAGCATGCTCTTTATTAGCACACTTACGGAGTGAGATACGAGGCATTATTTCCTCCGCAGAGATCGGCCTTTCTGATTAAATTAAATGGTGAATTATAGATGAAGCCCGGCCGGGTTCAGCCTGCATGCTTTGTGCTGATCTTTTGGTCTGAGCATCTTATAACGCGTTTGCCCTTGGTTTATATCCATAGAAGGAGTGATAAAAGATACATCAGCAATGCATGATGGATTTGACAGCCGTATTTTTGTTTGCTGTGAAATAAAAACAGCGTGTCTATTGATTCGGTGCTGGAGAAACAGAATCTCTATAAACTTCATCTGTGAAGGGCACCAGCTGTCTGTCTGCCATACATTATTCATGGATATGGACATTTTAGATCTTGCTGATGTTTAGTATCATATGATTGGACGCTTTATTGCGCAGCATAAACTTATCTATTGTGAATATGCATTAGGTTTTTCTATGAATTCTCCTCTTGCTTGTGATGGATTGATGTTTGTCTCGTTCAGGCCTCCAGGGGGCAGTCCAGCTGTTCATGCACTCACACCAAACATCATGATCTGAGGTCATGTGACTTCATCACTGAGACCTTGTAGGAAAACGGCTGAATCTCGGGGAAACTTTTGTCACTGCAAAATACCAAACCCTAATCCTACACTAACCCTATAGTAAGTACATGTAGTTGCTTAATATTACTCAGTACTTAAATATATAATTACACTGTAACAATGACACCTTAAAATAAAGTGTAACCAAAGAAATAAGAACTTGTATATCGTCTGATAAAATGAAATCTATTTAGCATTTTTTAGGACCTCGCAGCTGTTTTCAATTGAAAAAGAACAGACCGAGAGCACAGGCCATGATGAGGCGCTCCTGAAAGGCATGCTGGGTAATAGTGACATGTCACCGAGGCACATCTGCAACAGGTTGAAGAAAACGCAGCAGAAGCGAAGACTGATTATGTGTAACTCTGAGTGAGTGAGTTCACATGTGACCTGAACCAGGACTGTGTGTGTGTGTGTGTGTGTGTGTGTGTGTGTGTGTGTGTGTGTGTGTGTTTCAACACACTGATGGAGCTTTTACCTGCAGTCCAATCAAACCATTTCAGTAGGTTTTTTTTTTGGGGGGGGGAACAGTCTGGAAATTCAAAAGTCAAAATTATTATTTCAGAATTATTTATTTTTTAGTGTTGTTTGTATCACAGTCCAGCAACACGATTACTGTTGTTCAAAACACTAAATGTTAAATCTTTCCTTTCATGAAACTTTATCATTCACATCCCACAGAGGAGACCCGAGTCATACAGACCAGAATATCACAGAAACCACCTAGCAACCACTCAAAATACCCAACTGCATAGCAACACCCTGGCAACCACCCACATAACTCTATCATGATGGTGAGTTAACAAAACCCACTCATTTTATTCATAAAATGTAAAACTGTAGGTTTTAATTGTTTAATTAATTAATTTCTCTATTTATTTATTTATTTATTTATTTATTTATTTATCTATCTATCTGTCTATCTAATTCTCTATCTATCTATCTGTCCATTCGTCTGTGTCTTTGCCAGTGTAATCTCAGTAATATGTACTCAGTGTTCTCTATAGTCTGTAGTATTCAGTGTGTGTATATACAGTATCCAGGCCTCCATTCGTATACATTCTGTGCTCTGAAAGTTTATTTAACTCAAACTCACATCATATCATTGCCATCTGTTAATGCAGTGCATCTCATCATGATCTTCATGCAATCTGGAGCTTTCAAAGTATTTGTCAAGGAGAGTCTCTGATGTTACCAGGGGGCAAACAGTGTAATTGATATCAGCTCTGCAATCCCTGAGAGAAACATATGTGCATCACACTACAGATACATCAGCAGCACCAATGCATGAAACCTGTGAAACACGCTCGATTGTGTGATATTACACCGCCGTTATTACAGTTGTAGCTCATTTTGACACACTTCCTGCGGTTTCTGTGAATATGAACACTTTGTAATGTGTAATTCTATATTATTGCCTTTTCCGTGTAGGGTAAACATTATTGTTTGCGTGTGATGCTCATTTGAGCCAGTGCTGTGAATGTGAATCAATTGCTCGTGTTGTAATTGTTGATTGTAAGCGGAGGCTGTAACACTTACTCATTCTGTCGGGTTTCAGAACAAAAAGAAAATGAAAGCAGATGCACAATAGACGAGTTGTGTTGATGCTGAGGAGAGTCAGATATGCCTGGGTTCACTCAAGAAAGCAACGTCTGAACCGGATCGAGACCCGGCAGATTTACATCCAGCACGTAATTGACTTGAGGAGTGTGAAGGGTTTGGTGTTCTCGGGCCGGTTTTAGCAGCGTCACGCTCCGGTGAGGAGCAACACGTACACCTCAGCTTTGCTTTTTTGCATGCAATAACTTCTAATTGCTGGATCTCCAGTCCCGTCACATGACCTCTGTACCTGTTCGCGCCCCCCGAACCCTCGTGTTCACCCGGGATTTGAAATTCATGTGCCGTCCGAGTCGTCAATCATGCTGACAGCGGAGAGGCGTACAGCGAAGCTCCTCGAGAAATACTGCTTACATTACAGTTAATTGTTCAAAAGAGCTACAGTAGCGTGGAAGAGCTAGATTTAATGTTTGAACTGTTACAGTGAAGAACACAGCACTGCAGTTTTATCAACATAACTCTGTTCCAAAACCTAGTGATTCGACAGCATCTGAAGATGTCATGGATCTTCCAAAAGTCAAATAGAATAATTATACATTATGCATTTGACAGATGCTTTTATCCAAAGCAACTTACAATAATACATTGTAGGGGTGTCACAATATATCGCAATACAAAAATGCATCAATATGTATCGTGGATAGTGACGATATATTGTGTGTTATTCACCCAAAATGGAAATTACTGCGCGTGAAAAAATTTACATTTTCACAGTTTTAGTGTCAGTACTACATTAAACTACTATACTGTATATAATGTTGAATATAATGTATAATAATGCAATGGGGAAATGTAAGAGTGGATTTCCTGCAGGGGTTCAGGCTGCAAGACTGCCGAATGACTAAAGAAACGTTATTAGCAAGATGGTAGAAAACTGCACATTTCTTGTCTATTCCACCCACTGCCACTTATACCAACGACGGAAATAAGCGCAGTTACAATAGCTTCATATGTGGGAGAGCGTTGCTGTAGAGAGTGACGATATTGTATTGCAATAGGTAGCACTTCAAAGTCAATACCAAATCAAAACTAGTTAGCACATTATTTGTAACTTATAACTTATACCATTTATCTTACCCAGAATGTAAATGTTACCTGAGAGAGAGAGAGAGAGACCCAAGAAAGGGACCCAGAGAATCAGAGAGCCAGAGCATAAAAGAGACAGAGACAATATTTTTTATCCTTTCCAGACCATGTGACTAAAACCCAATTGTGAGACATTCAAACTGACCAATCAGATAATTCGAATTTCCCCCATTGTACTAAAGGTGTGACAATTCATCGACCCCCAAAGTACAAACATGTTGGCCTACAGGCCTTGATCACTATCAGCCCCTCTGTGCCTTTAGGAACTCCAAATGGTCCTTGTGGGGAAAGAGGGGGTGGAGAACAGTAAAGCAAATTTCAAATATCTTGGATTATTTTCAATCCTACAGGAATATTTGTGGGTCCTGATAATGCCAAATGTCTGATGTTACCAGTAAAATGTGGCCTACATTATACATTATTTTAAATATATCTAGTCAGTGACGGAGATCAAGCTTGTTTGTCTAAAATAATCCTGTTTTCAGCTTCAGAATCATGAATATTGTTATTCTGGTGTCTCTATTGTTCATTGGGTTTCAGCACCAAGTCCATCCTATTCATTTACACACACAATGTAATATCAGATTTAGCATTTTAATCAACTGTACATTTTTTGTTAACCTTTTATCATATGTCTTGGAGTATCACAATAATATGATATCGTGAGTTCAGTATCGAGATATGTATCGAATCGTGACATGAGGGTATCGTTACACATCTAATACATTGCATTCATAATTGCATTGTAATTTTACTCAATTCAACACAACTCAATGAGAGAAATTGTAACACTTGACAGTAAAAGGTCTCATTTGTTAACATGAACTGAGAATGAACAACAGCCCAGCAGCGTTTATTAATCTAATTTCATGTTAAAGTCCCCCTCGATAATTGTATCTCTTAAAACTCATGTTTGATTTCCAAAATTACACATTTAAATGTTTTTTTTCTTTCATTTTTTCTTCGTGCCTTAAAATATCTTGAATGTAACTCGACACCCTCGCCTCATTTAGTATGCGTGGTTCTATGAATATGCAAATGAGCCCCGCCTCCACTCACTCACTCAGCTCAGAGATCCACTGGTTGACGATCACACGTTGATCTGATTGGTTACAAGGTAGTTTGTGACGTCAGAAACACCAGCGATTTCAAAGCGTGTGTTTGAGACTGTCTTTGGTTCACTGCAGTTTTAAGGAGGAAATACTCAGCAATGCTGTCGACTTATGAATTTACACATGGTTTGTCTTAAAGCGCATTAAAGGAGAACTCTGTAACTCTAGCGAACTCTAGTCACTTCTTCGCTGATTTTCCCTTTTGTTGTCGCATGTTTTCCCCACGAGCTCCCCCTACAGCTGTGGGGGGGGCGTATATTTCACAACACAGTCGTAAAAAACTCACTTGCGGCGGCCTCCTCCCCCTCTCTACCGCTGCTCATGTGCGTTTGTTTTGATCGGAGCAAGCCAACTGTATCGTGTGGAGCTAGGTGGGTCATCTGGTAATACATCATACATGCGTGTGTGTTTATGTCGAATTGCCGTAAAGCAATTTGTGTTTCGCGCTCGTTCTCTTCTCGTTCTCGGTTCTCACGAGACTTCCAATTTCACTTTGCCGGGACGGCAGTGCGCAAGTTGCAAGGTTGGTTTTCCGCCTGGGAACGCTGGGGGGAGCGGGGAAAGTCACCAATATCACCAGAACTGGTTGTTTAACCATCCAAATGATTTCTAGACAGTTTTATTAAGTTAAAAAAGTTACCAAGTTCTCCTTTAAAAACACCACATAGACACATAAACTACATTAAAAGCTGGATTCACACCACAGGGTGAAACTTTGACTTTAAGCTATTCATTCAAAGAATCGACTCATAAGAGTAATTTGTTCGGTGAATCGGGCTATACTGAACACGTTCTGTGTTTTGATTCACTAAAAAATAACCGGCTGATAATAATAATTTGTTGGTGAGTTGATCTACACTGGAATGCAATGGTGTCGACTTATGAATTTACTCATGGTTTGTCTTAAAGCATATTAAAAACACCAGACACATAAACAACATTAAAAGCTTGACTTCCACCACAGGGGGACTTTAAGTATTCTGAGTGGTTGCTGATGTATATATATATATATATATAGTTATGATGCTTCCTTAATAGGCAACTCAGCTAGTGTTTAGAATAGAGTTTATGTTTTCTTTGATCAAACGTGTTTTCATTCGGTATATCCGCTCCTGTCATCCTCACGCACTTTCCCTCGGAAACAATTCAATTTTAATGGTGCCAGATCCGTGTCTTTCCTGCGGTTGTTTACAGAGGGGTTGTACAGTATCTTGAGTGACACTGAATGCTCGCGGTCTCCTCACACACACTTTGAAGTGCTCCACAAGCCCTCTGTTTGTCTCTGCACGTGCTGATATGGAATATGGCATTACAGTAAACATTATAATGCTCTCACATGCAGTCAGGAGTTCGCAGCTAATGCCGCTCAATAGTTTTCCCATCATCCTTTACTCTCTGTGTGAGAGAAAAATGCACCACGGTGGTGCTTCAACCCATCTGGTGTCTTGGATCTATATCGGTCAGAAAGTAAGATGGGTTGTGAATTCAAGCTGATTTTAAGAGCTCCTTGATTGCAAAAAAAACAATAAGAACTAAATGTCGCATTACTAAAGGCATGATCATATGCAGTAATGTGCATCATTTGACATGGTGTTAATATGTTGCTAGCATTTTTAGCATGTTGCTAAGTCGAATAAGCACATTGCTAGCATGTTTCAGCATGTTGTCCTAGGATAGTCGTCAAGCTTTGCGAGTGATTGACAGCTGAAATACCACACAAGTCTTATTGTGCAAAAGTCTTCCCCCCCTCAATGAAAGTCTATGGGACTTCTTTGTTTTGATCGTACGTTTAACGAACATCGTAAGTCCGATCAGTTAGAAAATACACAGCACACCGAGTCAGGACAGTCAGAAGCTCTGACCAGAGTTTAGTGGTTGTGGCTTGAAAGCTCTAGTAGAAGATACTGCTTGAAATGTAGTCTTTCTAATCAACTTTCCAGAAAAACACCAGTATGTTTTTTTTTTTTTTGCTCTGAAAAAGATATAAATATGCCGTGTCTGTGAAAGGTTGTTGACACGCTCCCCTATTGTTCGCACAAGTGATGCCCTTCGCAAAAGACTCACTCCAGGTGTTCAGAGATGGAATGAAAATTGAGTGCTTTCAGGCTGATGGGACCATTACACCTTTAACCACAAGAGAAAAATGCTCCGTTCAGCCTTCTAGGATTACCACAAAATTACATGAAATGACTTACAGGGCAAGTCACAGCGAATCTGTTGACAGAAGGAGCTGGACTTGCAGGTTCAGGCCGGTTTCGTTCTCTAACTGTAATGAATCATCAGAAAACTCCCATTGAAACGACCATCTTGAAGTGCTATAATTATAGTGTTCGACGGTTGAACTGCAGCTACTGTTCTTATAATGATTCACACTCCTGACATACAGTCAAACCAAGAATTATTCAGACACCGGATATACTTTTAGATTTTTTTTTACTAGTCCATTTATGTAAGTGAGGAGAGCAAAATAAAGTACACTGGGTAACACTTTACAATAACGTTCTTAGTTTACGTTAGTTAACTACATTGGTTAGCATGGACTAATAATGAACTGCACTTATACAGCATTTATTCATCTTTATTAATGTTAATTCCAACATTTACTAATACTTTATCAAAATCTTGTTATCATTAGTTAATGCACTGTGAACTAACATGAACAAACCAGCTGTGTTTTTATTAACTAACATTAACAAAGATTAACAAATACAATAACAAATGTATTGCTCATTGTTAGTTAATACATTAACTAATGTTAACCAATGAACCTTATTGTAATGTGTTACCGAAAACTGTGACATATTATACCCAAATATTCTTCATACAGTGACTACCAGTAACATTTATCAAAATTTGGGACCAGAAATGATT
Source organism: Leuciscus idus (assembly GCA_021554675.1). Taxonomy (NCBI): domain Eukaryota; kingdom Metazoa; phylum Chordata; class Actinopteri; order Cypriniformes; family Leuciscidae; genus Leuciscus; species Leuciscus idus. Next base: position 28,857,194 of record CM038645.1, on the reverse strand, counting down.
GGGACACTTTGAGCTGATCATGTTCTGCTGAAGTGTTTTGTCTTTAATTGCTAATGCTCTTTTTACACACAGACTGAACAAAATGAAGCATTGCTTGGTGATTGGTTGAGCTAAACTGGTATTATCTAATTGTGTAGTTAAATTTAACAGCTGACAGATATTCAACGTAATTCATGTGTGAGACAGTCTAACAGAAGGACGGACAAAACCAGTCAAATATCAACTGAGTTCTGCTCATATTTTATTACCGTTTTCTAAACTATAGCGAATAAACTGTGATGATGTGAGAAATGTTGAAGGTGTCTGAATAAGTGTTGGTTTGGCTGTATGTTGCCCTTCGGTTGCTCCGAGAGCTTCTCCTGAGGGCTCGTCTGAATGAAACCTCCTCCTCCACTTCATAAGTCCTGTTTAAAACCAGACTTTAACCTAAAGCCCTCGCACTCGCTTCCCCGGGGACACAAAACCAGCTTTCTCTCCATGTCAATTACAGCGATTCCATCTGGAAATTCCAGAGACAGGAGCTCAAACTCACAATGGCTGACTTTACATCAAAGCAACATCATCGTGTTTGTGCTGCACTGTGATGAATGTGCTATGAGAGATTAGAACTGTGATATTTAGCTAGACGCAAGTTAAATATCTCTACTCATTTTAGTTAGAAAGTGTAAAAAAATCCAGTTACAAGTCTGAGGGAAATGTGAGTGGTGCTACTCTGTGCAAAAATCATCAGGGCGTTGCTAAACAGTTGCTATGTGGTTGCTAGGGCATTATGGGTGGTTGCTAATGTGGGAAAACTGGGGAAAATCCAAGGTAACACTTTATTTTACGGTGTCCTTGTTACATATGTTACATGTACTTACCATAGCAATAACAGTAAATTATGCATAATTACATGCAACTAACCCTCAACCAAATCCTAATCCTACACTAACCCTATAGTAAGTACATGTAGTTAATTATTATTACTCAGTACTTAAATATATAATTAAACTGTAATAATTAAACCTTAAAATAAAGTGTAACCAAATCCAGTTACAAGTCTGAGGAAAATGTGAGTGGTGCTACTCTGTGCACAAGCATCAGGGCGTTGCTAAACAGTTGCTAGATGGTTGCTATGTGGTTGCTAGGGCATTATGGGTGGTTGCTAGGGTATTCTGGTTGGTTGCTTGGGTGTTCTGAATGAGTGTTCAGTTCAGTCTGAGGAAAATGTGAGTGGTGCTACTCTGTGCAAAAGCATCAGAGCGTTACTAAACAGTTGCTAGGTGGTTGCTAGGGCATTATGGGTGTTTGCTAGGGTATTCTGGTTGGTTGCTTGGTTGTTCTGAATGAGTGTTCAGTTCAGTCTGAGGAAAATGTGAGTGGTGCTACTCTGTGCAAAAACATCAGGGTGTTGCTAAACAGTTGCTAGATGGTTGCTATGTGGTTGCTAGGGCATTATGGGTGGTTGCTAGGGTATTCTGGTTGGTTGCTTGGTTGTTCTGAATGAGTGTTCAGTTCAGTCTGAGGAAAATGTGAGTGGTGCTACTCTGTGCAAAAGCATCAGGGCGTTACTAAACAGTTGCTAGGTGGTTGTTAGGGCATTATGAGTGGTTGCTAGGATATTATGGGTGGTTGCTAGGGTATTCTGGTTGGTTGCTTGGTTGTTCTGAATGAGTGTTCAGTTCAGTCTGAGGAAAATGTGAGTGGTTCTACTCTGTGCAAAAACATCAGGGTGTTGCTAAACAGTTGCTAGATGGTTGCTATGTGGTTGCTAGGGCATTATGGGTGGTTGCTAGGGTATTCTGGTTGGTTGCTTGGTTGTTCTGAATGAGTGTTCAGTTCAGTCTGAGGAAAATGTGAGTGGTGCTACTCTGTGCAAAAGCATCAGGGCGTTACTAAACAGTTGCTAGGTGGTTGTTAGGGCATTATGAGTGGTTGCTAGGGTATTATGGGTGGTTGCTAGGGTATTCTGGTTGGTTGCTAGGGTGTTCTGAATGAGTGTTCAGTCTGAGGAAAATGTGAGTGGTGCTACTCTGTGCAAAAGCATCAGGGTGTTGCTAAACAGTTGCTAGGTGGTTGCTAGGGCATTATGGGTGGTTGCTAGGGTATTCTGGTTGGTTGCTATGGTGTTTTGAGTGAGTGTTCAGTGATCTGGGGCCGGTTGCACCAGCTGTGCGTAAGCTACAACTCAGCCTAGTTTTGACGTAAATGGGCACTAAGTTACAACTTACGCACAATAAAAATATTTTTGCGTTGCACCATTAAACATAACTCTACATATAAAGAGTTAGAATGAGGTGAAGAATGTCGATAATCAAGCAGTATTATTTTCCCACTATGGAAGTCAATGGGGTCCACCAAGTTTCTGGTTACCAACATTCTTCAAAACATCTTCTTTTGTGTTCAGCAGAAGAAAGAAACTCATACAGGTTTGCAACAACTTAAGGGGCGAGTAAATGATGACAGAATTTTCATTTGTAAGTGAACTATTCCTTTAAAGGAGCCGTGCATTAAAATCTTTCCAAATATATATTTGTTTTTTGTGCAAAAAACTTTATTAACATTATAAGTGAACATATTTAAAAATAAAAATAATTCCAAGTCATGACCCATTTAAAACCATCATGTTTTGTGAATCTTTTGTAGAGTTTTCTCCACAGGACAGGATTGAAACACTATCAGTTGTTGTAGTTCCCCACCTCTATTGTTCACGTCTGCAGGAATTGTGAATCTTAAGCCTCATAATGGCAGTGCTGAGGAGGGGTGCTATAATTAACGTTAAGTGAGCAGATGTCGAAAGAAAAGTGTTTTTCACTGTAATAAATGCGGTTTTGGATTTACCACCTCTGGGTAAAGGAACTGTATCTAAATCACCCCGGGGCCCCGGCTCTTAAAGCGCCCTGTAATCCTGGAAGTGCAGTAAACCGAGGTTGAAGCCCTTCTGCTTCGCAGGAGATCGAATGTCGGCTCTTAAGTGCAGCAACAATGTCAATGAAACCGAGATGAACAATATTTGCATTGTAGCGACACGATGACTTCTGCCGGCTTCACCTCGAGGTGTGGGACAGTGTCATCAGCAAAACACATGAATAACTTACACATATAAAGTCAAATACTAGTATAGTTTCTACAGTCAAACCAACATGTATTCAGACACCTTCAACATTTCTCACATCATCACAGTTTATTCACTATAGCTGTTAAATTTAACTACACAATTAGATAATACCAGTTTAGCTCAACCAATCACCAAGCAATGCTTCATTTTGTTCAGTCTGTGTGTAAAAAGAGCATTAGCAATTAAAGACAAAACACTTCAGCAGAACATGATCAGCTCAAAGTGTCCCAATCATTTTTGGTGCCAAATTTTGATATATTTTTACTGGTAGTCACTGTATGAAGAATATTTGGGTATAATATGTCACAGTTTACTTTATTTTGCTCTCCTCACTTACATAAATGAACTATAGTGTCCTGCACACACTAGTGAAATAACATCCAAAATAATATCTGGTGTCTGAATAATGTTTGGTTTGCCTGTATGTATGAGGGGTTTACTTTAAACTATATTGAATCTAGGTCACTGTAGATAGACAGGAATCTTTTGTACAGTTTCTCTGTTTCCATAATAATTATGGAGTGAGAACAGCAGGGTTTCGAGTGTGTGTGCTGTTTATTGATGGAGTCCACCATCATACACGACTTCAATTGTTTCCATCTGAGTTGTGGATAAAAGTCCCGGTGCTGTTAGCGGTTGCATTTAATGATGCATGGCTGAAATAAACATTTTTTCAAAATATAATCAACCTCCCCCTCTTCCACTGGCGTTCAATCACTCAAGTAGCTTTTCGTTTCGCGAGGCTTAGAGAAGCTCTTTCTTCTGCAGTCATAGAAAATCATTCAAAAGCTTATACAGAGAAAAATGACTGCACTGAAGATACAAACAGAAAAATGGGTTAATTTGCTTCATGGTCGAACTGTGCACAAATTAGAGACTTTTTAGTTTGTTTTCCATTTCACACAAAAAATATCTAGTTGAGTTGTGAGTGTGATTTAGTCTGTGACTGTATTGAATGTTTTGCAGTACATAGACCAAAAAATAATTAAAGAAACCTTTTTATTCAGATGTTTTTACAGGTTGCACTTGTAAATGAAAATGCAACACATCCAGTATCAATAAACCAGCAAATAATTCTTATCAGCCGGTTATTTTTTAGTAAATCAAAACACAGAACGTGTTCAGTATAGCCCGATTCACAGACAAATGACTCTTTGAATGAATAGCTTAAAGTGAAAGTTTCACCCTGTGGTGTAAATCCAGCTTTTAATGTAGTTTATGTGTCTATGTGGTGTTTTTAATCTGCTTTAAGACAAACCATGTGTAAGTTCATAAGTCGACACCATTGCTGAGTATTTCCTCCTTAAAACTGCAGTGAACCAAAGACAGTCTCAAAAACACGCTTTGAAATCGCTGGTGTTTCTGACGTCACAAACTACCTTGTAACCAATCAGATCAACGTGTGATCGTCAACCAGTGGATCTCTGAGCTGAGTGAGTGAGTGGAGGCGGGGTGAATTTGCATATTCATAGAACCACGCATACTAAATGAGGCGAGGGTGTCGAGTTACATTCAAGATATTTTAAGGCATGAAGAATATTTTTCAATGAAAAACCGTTAAATATGTCATTTTGGTGATCAAAGATGAGTTTTAAGGGATAGAATTATTGATTACAGGGCGACTTTAAAAAGATGAGTTACTGGTTTTAATCAGTCTGATGAATCCTTTACTGAACTGAATGATCTGACACACTTCCTAAACTTAAAATTATTTTAAATAATCTTTGTATGAGTATATATGAAGACTTCAGGTACAAAAGCCTCTAAGTGCCATCTGAAATTTTCTTCTAAAATGAGCATTTTTTTCAAGCTCGTATGTTTAAGTTCAGCAATTTCACTTTAATGACAGTTAATAGGTCATTTTCATTGCCATTAAAGTGAAATAACCGAACATAAACATACAAGCTTGATAAAAATGATCATTCTAGAAGAAAATTTCAGATGGCACTTAGAGGCTTTTGCACCTGAAGTCTTTATATACATATATAGAGTGTTTGACATGTGAGTGTAAAAGCCTGTTTCATCTGGAGTGATTCTGTTTGATTTCTTCAGGCCACTGCTGCAGAGAACAGCTCAGCGAGATGCAGAAGATGATGCGCTGCAAAACGCCAACGTCATGTTGATCCCCCTTTGATTATCTGTAAGTGTGTTTTCATGTTAATATTTGGGTCAACACAACCGCTCGACAGTTCTTCTGCTAACCTGATGTTCTAGATGTTCAGAGTGTCAGTCTAAAGTTCAGAGTCAGGCATTGCTAGTTAAATTCCTGAAGAGTGAAACTCTGTAACACTTTTAGAGCTTTGATGCGTTTGTTTGAACGGCCCAACATTCAGATTTGTGGCTCAGCCAATCATGTGAGTTTGGAGGCGGGGCTGACTGACTGACTGACTGACTGACCAATGACAAACCCGGAAACCTGTTTGAAAACAGTTATCTTTCAGTTCAGATTGGTGATGTTTGGTGATGTTTGTAAGGATACATAGCTCATAGAGAAATTTTAATTTAAAGTCAAACTAGTCAAGTTTATTTATTTCAGTAGCGCTTTATACAATACAGATTGCATTTTTTAAGTTTAATTTAATTTTAATGTTTATATTTATATTTTGTATGCTGCATGGTTTCTTTTTATGCTTTCTTTTTATATGCTAAATGTTTTATTGTACAGCACTTTGGTGAAACTCTGTTGCTTTTAAATGTGCTATAGAAATTTTTTTTTACTTGACTTTGACTTTAAATAAATGATGCAAAATTCTTCAAATATGAGACAAATTCAGGTTCTGCTGTAAAGAAGTGCCATTATTCCGTTCAGTTTAATAACTATGTCAAGTTAATCAATTATAAAAGAAGTTCAATGCAACTCTAAGCATCTCTACAGAAGACAATAGTGTGATTATTCAGCTCAGTGTTGATTCATACACACATGTTTTTGATCATTTGCAGTCGTACTGTACTCTTGGGTTCAGTGTGTGGTAAAAGGGTCGTGTGGTTGGTAAAGAAAGCCCTGCGAGCGCTGCCGTTACCCCGGGCAGAAACAGCACAGGGGTCCGTGATAACAGCCCGTCTCCCCCCCGTCCCACTGTCTCCACCCGCTCTCAGCAGGAGCTCAGCGGATCAGGGGCTCGGTTCACAAAGAACAAAAGCAGAATTAAAGCACTCTTTTGTGTTGGTGTTGGTGGAGTCTCGTGTGCTGTCTGCCCTGGGCTCCTTGGGCCGCCACTCATCAGTCATTGATTCCCAGTGTTTTTGTTTCAGTAATCTACATTAGCTGCTCTCTGGGTGAGTTTATTGGATATTTACTTCGGTGCTTCATCTCAATCATTTGGCTTTCAGTTTAGTGAAAATAGGTTTCCGGGACAGCGTGATTTTTTCCCCCCGTCATTGTTGTTGCTCTTGTTTACACACCTTTTAAATGAGGCCTGACGTTCATCCTTTATAGATATTTGCGTGTGTTATACGCGAGTAACATTGCTGTTAATTTGCTGCTGTGTTCTCGTTGACTGATGTCTGGAGGATACGAGACCCTCTCGAGACGGTTAAAGGGGGAATAGTTTTGATTTTAATTTTTCCTGCATGCTTTGCATTTTGTTGCCCTGTAGCGAACATCCATTAATGAGATAAACAGGTCAAACTGGCTGGCATGGGACGTGCTCTGGGTGAATCTCACAAAACCTGTCGAGAACACGTCCGGGTCATGTTACACACTCGCTTCTTTATTGGCTTCAGTGCTTCCATGACGAACCTTTAACCTTTCAATTGCACAAAAGGTTCTTTATAGTTGAAATATAGATTATTAAAGCTTTTTTTAAAGACAAAAGTAAAATTGTTATTTTAATAACTGTTCGCTGAAAGGTTCTTTAGGGAACCAGAAATGGTTCTTCTATGGCATCGCTGCAAAAATATCCTTCTGGAACCTTTATTTTTATAAGTGTAACATCAAAAAATTAAAGAGTTATATTTGACCAAAAAAAAAAAAAAAGACTAATTTTAGGATCATTCATTATTTGGATTATTTAATGGGAGATTCCCTCTCAAATTCTCATTTTGATAAAAAAAAAAACAAGTCATATATATATATATATATATATATATATATATATATATATATATATATATATATATATATATAATTTAAAAAAAATAAAAAAATATCAAAATTAGGTGAGTTTTCGCTTCATTTTGATTTTCTCAGAAAACTTATATAACAATATATTATATCATTTTGCTTCTCCAGTAAATGTATCTTAATTTAAGAATATTTAGATATTAGTGCTGGAAAACAAGACAGAAACATTTATATAGCACTTTCTACAACAGTGTTTCAAAGCAGCATCTCAATAATCAATAATATATATTATTGTGTATAATAATAATAATAATAATAATATAATTATGTTAATATATATATATATATATATATATATATATATATATATAATCAGATCAATAATATTGTTGAATATTAAATTAAAATATTAAATTAAAGAAGATCAGACTGATTTCTTTCCCCTTGCAAATGAAGTGGAGTAATAATGTCCATCTGGGGCAGTAAAAGCTCCTTGATTGTAGCGTTCCGGACACGTGCTGCTGCCTCCGTGTGTGTGTGTGTGTGTGTGTGTGTGTGTGTGTGAGAGAGAGAGAGTGTGTGTGTGTGTGTGTGTGTGTGTGTGTGTGTGTGTGTGAGAGAGAGTGTGTGTGTGTGTGTGTGTGTGTGTGTGTGTGTGTGTGTGTGTGTGTGTGTGTGTGTGAGAGAGAGTGTGTGTGTGTGTGTGTGTGTGTGTGTGTGTGTGTGTGTGTGAGAGAGAGTGTGTGTGTGTGTGTGTGTGTGTGTGTGTGTGTGTGTGTGTGTGTGTGTGTGTGTGTGTGTGTGTGTGTGTGTGTGTGTGTGTGTGAGATGGCATGGCTGATATGCTGATGAAGAGAACGTGTTGAAATGCACTCAACCCTCAGGTCAGTCTCAGACGCTCTCTGGGAAACGTCCAGCGTTATCAGATCGAGGCTGAGGTCTAGAGTTACGTGAAAATAATCCCGCTCTTACTTCAGGATCGGCACATGATCATGTCGGGAAAGGCTGGGAAGAGAGAGATGCTCACAGCGGCTCTGGTTATTGATTGCTTAAAGCATGTCGTGTCTGGTTTCCTCTTTGTGCTGCTGTGTTTGTGTTGTTATTACCTGAACATATAAAGACATTCCAGCTCCAGAAGATCCTGTCAGGGGGACATGTGACACAATATCATCAGTTCAGAATGTTTGGAGCCCACACACACACACACACACTCACACACACACTCAAACACTCAAACACATACACATACACATCAATTTCGAAACATTTTAAGTTGCATTGCCAGTATTTATTTATTTTTATTTATCGGTCTATTCATCAAAATGAAGTATTGTTACAATTTTGCTTCTCAAGTAAATGTATCTCGTTTAAATGATGCTTAAATATGTTTATTGCAATACTAGAAGAAAAGCCCATATTGATTATAATGGTGATTTTCTCTTAAGTGTTGACCGTATTAAACAAATCCCAGCTCCATAAGGCTGTCTGCCAGGATGCCATTTTTCACAATGGGTTTATTATTTCAAGACATTTGTGTTAGGAATGATGGAATGGAAATCAAGGTTAACAGCCTCACTAACATAATCATAGATGTGGTGTATTGAAACGCAACTGTATTCATGCATAATTTGTCTGTACGCATTTCAAACATTGTGTTTCAAGACAGATCTCTCGATGACAGAGCGATGGTGTTCCTCAGAAATCTCCATAAATCATCATTAGGAGAACGTCCTGACATCCGACTCATTAATCATAAGGTGGGATTTGCTTTCCTCTTTGGTTACTCAAACCTCAGATCTACAAATATCCTCTCCTCGTAATGTCACGACTTGACACGACTCAAAGAGCAGGTTCAGGTTCCAGAGAGATGAAAGCAAGCGGAGGAATCTGTGTCTGCAGAAGCTTCATTCACACAGGTATAAGTGTTGTCACTCGCTTTTGTGTTCTATTCATGAAATATTTAGGTATAATGTGATTAATTTGAGTATCGTAATCTCAACTCTGCCTGACTCGGCGTGTTTGAATCCCTTTTTTCTCCCGCATTCGGCACAGAAACCGTCTGGGACTCTTGGATAGATTACAGATTGTAGTCTGTTACTGATTACAAATTACATGATGAAAATTGTAGTTATCTATTTGTAATGTAAACTATTAGATTATATATTTTAATGTATTTTGACTACTTTTAGATTACTTTTGTATGGAAGCTTTCCGCCTCAGAATAAAAAATTAAAAACTTTTTTCTCAGAATTGCGAGATATAAAGTCAGAATTGCGTGATATAAAGTCAGATTTGTGTTATAAAGTCAGAATTGTGCGATATAAAGTCAGAATTGCGAGATATAAAGTCAGAATTGTAAGAGATAAAGTCAGAATTGCAAGATATAAAGTCAGAATTGTGAGATATAAAGTCAGAATTGCGAGATATAAAAGTCAGAATTGTGAGATATAAAGTCAGAATTGCGTGATATAAAGTCAGAATTGTGTGTTATAAAGTCAGAATTGCGAGATATAAAGTCAGAATTGCGTGTTATAAAGTCAGAATTGCGAGATATAAAGTCAGAAATGTGTGATATAAAGTCAGAATTGCGTGTTATAAAGTCAGAATTGCGAGATATAAAGTCAGAATTGCAAGATATAAAGTCAGAATTGTGTGATATAAAGTCAGAATTGCGTGTTATAAAGTCAGAATTGCGAGATATAAAGTCAGAATTGCAAGATATAAAGTCAGAATTGTGTGATATAAAGTCAGAATTGCGTGATATAAAGTCAGAATTGCAATATAAAGTCAGAATTGTGTGATATAAAGTCAGAATTGCGTGTTATAAAGTCAGAATTGCGAGATATAAAGTCAGAATTGTGTGATGTAAAGTCAGAATTGCGTGTTATAAAGTCAGAATTGCGTGTTATAAAGTCAGAATTGCGTGATATAAAGTCAGAATTGCGAGATATAAAGTCAGAATTGCAAAATATAAAGTCAGAATTGCGTGATATAAAATCAGAATTGCGAGATATAAAGTCAGAATTGCGTGATATAAAATCAGAATTGTGAGATATAAAATCAGAATTGCGAGATATAAAGTCAGAATTGTGAGATATAAAGTCAGAATTGCGTGATATAAAGTCAGAATTGCGAGATATAAAGTCAGAATTGTGAGATATAAAGTCAAAATTGTGTGATATAAAGTCAGAATTACGAGACATAAAGTCAGAATTGCTAGATATAAAATCAGAATTACGAAATATAAAGTCAGAATTGCGAGATATAAAGTTAGAATTGTGTGTTATAAAGTCAGAATTACGAGATATAAAATCAGAATTACGAAATATAAAGTCAGAATTGCAAGATATAAAGTTAGAATTGTGTGTTATAAAGTTAGAATTGTGTGTTATAAAGTCAGAATTACGAGATATAAAGTCAGAATTGCGAGATATAAAGTCAGAATTGCGAGATATAAAGTCAGAATTGCGAGATATAAAGTCAGAATTGCGAGATATAAAATCAGAATTACGAAATATAAAGTCAGAATTGCGAGATATAAAGTTAGAATTGTGTGTTATAAAGTCAGAATTACGAGATATAAAGTCAGAATTGCGAGATATGAAGTCAGAATTGCAACTATAAAGTCAGAATTGCGAGATATAAAGTCAGAATTGCAAGATATAAAGTCAGAATTGCAATATAAAGTCAGAATTGTGTGATATAAAGTCAGAATTGCGTGTTATAAAGTCAGAATTGCGAGATATAAAGTCAGAATTGTGTGATGTAAAGTCAGAATTGCGTGTTGTAAAGTCAGAATTGCGTGTTATAAAGTCAGAATTGCGAGATATAAAGTCAGAATTGCAAGATATAAAGTCAGAATTGCGTGATATAAAATCAGAATTGCGAGATATAAAGTCAGAATTGCGTGATATAAAATCAGAATTGCGAGATATAAAATCAGAATTGCGAGATATAAAGTCAGAATTGTGAGATATAAAGTCAAAACTGTGTGATATAAAGTCAGAATTACGAGACAAAGTCAGAATTGCGAGATATAAAATCAGAATTACGAAATATAAAGTCAGAATTACGAGATATAAAGTTAGAAATACGAGATATAAAGTCAGAATTGCGAGATATGAAGGCAGAATTGCGAGATATAAAGTTAGAATTACGAGATATAAAGTCAGAATTGCGAGATATAAAGTCAGAATTGCATGTTATAAAGTCAGAATTACGAGATATAAAGTCAGAATTGCGAGATATAAAGTCAGAATTGCGAGATATAAAGTCAGAATTGCGTGATATAAAGTCAGTATTGCGAGTTATAAAGTCAGAATTACGAGATATAAAGTCAGAATTACGAGATATAAAGTCAGAATTGTGAGATATAAAGTCAGAATTGCGAGATATAAAGTCAGAATTGCGAGATATAAAGTCAGAATTACGAGATATAAAGTCAGAATTACGAGATATAAAGTCAGAATTACGAGATATAAAGTCAGAATTGTGAGATATAAAGTCAGAATTGCGAGATATAAAGTCAGAATTACGAGACAAAGTCAGAATTGCGAGATATAAAGTCAGAATTGCGAGATATAAAAAGTCAGAATTGCGAGATATAAAAAGTCAGAATTGTGAGATATAAAGTCAGAATTGCGAGATATAAAAAGTCAGAATTAAAGTCAGAATTGCGAGATATAAAGTCCGAAAAAAAGTCAGAATTGCGAGATATAAAGTCAGAATTGCGAGATATAAAGTCAGAATTAAAGTCAGAATTGCGTGTTATAAAGTCAGAATTGCGAGATATAAAGTTGGAATTGCGAGATATAAAGTCAGAATTCCGAGATATAAAAAGTCAGAATTGCGAGATATAAAGTCAGAATTAAAGTCAGAATTACGTGTTATAAAGTCAGAATTGCGAGATATAAAGTCAGAATTACGTGATATAAAGTCAGAAGGAAAAAAAGTGCGTGGAGGAAAAAAGTCGCAATTATCTTTTAAAATCTTTTAAAACATCTTTTCCCACATGTTAGAATAACAATGTAGTTATATGAGTTTTTACTGAGTTTCTTCCGGAACGAACACGTCACAATATTCCTCATTATAATAATTAATATGCAGAATAAAGGGGCGGGGCCTGGTTGAGTTAGTAGTGTGTTAAACTGGCGGTTATGGTAAGGGGCGGGACTTTCCCAAACACACTCAAAGCTCTTGACCAATCACAACACACTGATCCAGCCGACCAATCAGAGCACAGTGTGCTTTTCAGAAGGAGGGGCTTCATAGAGACAGGAAGTAAACAGAGCGTTACTGACAGACTGGCAAGAGAGGAGCCGCAACAATGGAGAATATGAGGAAAATAATCAACATTCACGCAGGAAAACCTGATCTAGTAGAGGCTAAAAAACTAGATAAAAAAATCTTTAAACTTAAATACTTTAGTTTTGTAAAGAAATTCATAGTAATTTCAGCAGAAGGTTTTTGATCAGAAGGTTTTTACGATCATAAAAGACTTGTGTGCGTGTGTGTGTGTGTGTGTGTGTGTGTGTATACACGTGTGTGTGTGTGTGTGTGTGTGTGTGTGTGTGTGTGTGTGTGTGTGTGTGTGTGTGTGTGTGTGTGTGTGTGTGTGTGTGTGTGTGTGTGTGTGTGTGTGTGTGATTTCTGACTGGCGGCTCAGAGCTGATTTCAGTCTTTCTGTCATGTCGATTATTTAATTTGGTCTTTTGTTGATTTGATGACACATGACTGTGATGTCCTCACTTCTACACACAGTCCAGAATCAGACATGTACAATTAACAATTAACAAATGAACAATTCGTACATGATTGGCTCATCAGTCATGGCAGAGCTCTCCAAACGAAGCTTTTGTTTGGGTCGGCGTCGCACTGATGCTGCTGATGCATCAATGTCGTTCCTCATGCCGTTCATGCATGCATGTCATTAAAATATGTAAAAATGACAGTATTCATTATTCCCAATCATGTATGAAAGTCAGTGCCATTCCAGTTGCAGTCCAAAGTGTATAAACGAATATTTTGGATGTGCATATTTTCCCAGAAATTGCATTTGCACACAGAAATGAGCACGTAATCACCTTTGATTCAGATCTTTGTCTGATTGCAATCAGCAGAGCTTATTCTCCCGCAGAGCGATCCGACAACCTTAAACAAGGCCTTCGCTCGCGAGAGCTTGTTACCCGTCTGCTCTCGACCCGTTCGCTCTGAAAGCAGCGCAGTGTGTGTGTTTTAAGAGCTGTAATATGACTGCAGGGACACTCTAATGACCCACTGAATGAATCTTCATATTGATCACCTTCTCAAACCCTTTTAAACCATCAATACCACTTAAGGTTAAGAACACGTGTGACCTCTGTGTTTCTGTGCTCAAAAGAGCCGGACATCTGGCTGGCAGAAGGTAAAGACACTCACACACACTGTTAAACACCTGCAACGTGATGATCATCTCTTACAGCCTTCCTGAAGCTCATGCGTTCGTGTCAGGTTGAACACACATGTGTTTGAAATTGTGAAGAAAGTCACCAGTCTTAGGCTGGTTAATGTGACACACTTATCGAGGACTAATTGCCTTCATGATGAATCTGCACCTGCAACTGAGAAACATTTTCAAGCATTTTTCACAATCAGTTTATTAATTTAAAACATTTGGAGTTGCACTGCCAAAATGAATGAATGAATGAATGAACAAATGAATGAATGAATATGCAAGATACAAAAATATTCAATATATTAATTAAATAAATATTTAATAAATCAAATAAATATCTAATAAATTAAATATAGGCCCCTAAATTACATAAATTAAATAAATAATGAATTAAATAAATATGTATTAAATTACATACATTAAATAAATATTTAATTAATAAAATATATAAATATCCAATAAATATATCCAATAAATATCGAATAAATTAAATAACTACATAAATATTAAATAAATACATATTTAATACATGTATTTAAATTAAATAATTTAATAAATATGTAATAAATAGAAATAAATATTTGATCAATTAATTAAATACATATGTAATAAATTAAATAAATAAATATTTAATAAATAAAAATAAATATTTGATAAATTAATTAAATACATATGTAATAAATTTTATAAATAAATATTTAATAAAAAAATGTGATGAATTAATTAAATACATATGTAATAAATTAAATAAGAAATATTTAATAAATTGAATAAACATTAAATAAATATAAAAAATATATATATATTTTACAGTCTGTCATAAAGTTGTGCGTGTTGAGCTTTACTCAAGGTCTCACGTACAGCAAGCGATCAGAGAGGAAAGAAAGATCACAAATGAAATCTCAGTTGTTTCTCCTCCACATTGAAGGAAACTTTTGCTGAAGAAGATTCTCCTAAATGCACATTCATTATAGCTCTATACTCGTGTGTGTTTTCTCCTCAGGAGTTGTAAGAGCAACAACTGATACTTCAATAGCCCTGTTTTCATCCACGTACTTTCGTGCAAATTTTGGGATATTGCATAATAAAGCACATGCGCTTATAATTTAGGTGGATATTTTTTTATCCAATAAGAAAACTGCAATAGAAACACATTTACAGAATAAATTCCTGGTAAAAACTTTTCCTCAACAGACCAGTGGACCAATTACATCTAAAATACTGTTTTAGTCGTTCTGAAACGCGCGAGTCGATGCATGACAGCGTTTATTATTGCATTTCATCTGTGCACAAGTGTTTTATAATGCAGGAAAAAGAGCTATTCCATGATCCTTTGCTCAGTTTCTGATGTTGTTCTCTTGAACACACGGGACACCGTTTCTGTCAACTAGTGTAGTCTTATTTTAAATCAGTAGTGAACCAGTGCTCTAGATGAGACTCATCTGAGATCTCTCAGGAGAAACTGTCTGGGACCCTCATATAAACAGTGCTGGGTAAATAAAATAAAATTAATAATAATAATAATTAAATAAAATGTAATAATGTTTTTTAATAAAGTAAACAACCATTATAAATAAAATAAATAAATATGTAATAAATTAAATCTATAAATAAACATTTTATATATATATATATATAAAATAAATTAATATTTAATAAATTCATTAATAAATATTTTAATAAATGAATGCATATTAAATAAATAAATATTTCATGAAGTAAAAAAAATATATTAAATAAATAATATAATATATAAATATTTAATAAATTAAATAATCATGATAAATAAAATAAATAAATATGTAATACATTTAATCTATAATTAAATATTTAATATATAAAATAAATTAATATTTAATAAATTCATTAATAAATATTTTAATAAATTAATGTATATTAAATAAATAAATATTTCATAAAGTAACAAATATATTAAATAAATAATATAATATATAAATATTTAATAAATTAAATAAAAATAGTAAATAAATAAATATGTAATACATTTAATCTATAATTAAATGTTTAATATATAAAATAAATTAATATTTAACAAATTCATTAATAAATACTTTAATAAATTAATGCATATTAAATAAATAAATATTTCATAAAGTAAAAAATATATTAAATAAATTATATAATATATAAATATTTAATAAATTAAATAAACAATAAATAAATAAATAAATATGTAATACATTTAATCTATAATTAAATATTTAATACATAAAATAAATAAATATGTAATAAATTAATTAATTAATATTTGATAAATTAATACATATTAAATAAATAATATAATATATAAATATTTAATAAATTAAATTAATAAAACACTGTGAGCAAGTATTTTATAATGCAGGATAAAGGAGTTATTCCATGATCCTTTGCACAGTTTCGATGTTGTCCTCTCTGAAACACTGGTTTGTTCTCCTCGTGTGTTCTGAGTGTGTTGTGATCTCTGCGTTTTGAAGTCAGCGTGACAAATTCAGCGCCTGTCCTTGACACACTTCTGCAAGGTGGACACAGTGACCCCATCAGCTGGTGTCCAGTTCCCCGAGGACAGTAAAGCCCAGCGCCACGACCGACCGCATCCATCTTCACGATCCCCCTTCAAACGCCTTGGGCTCGACCCCTGATAATTCCCCATACGCCTTTGATTAATGCCTGTTTACTTCAGCAGGTCAAACCATTTCAGTTTGAGGAGGGGAGAAATTATGTGAAAGAACAGTGTAATTACTCAGGGCTTCAACCTGCCAGCTTCAGGTGAAAGCACACAGACCCAGCCAAGCATCTCAACTAATGAGAATATCGAGCCAGAGAGGGAAACATCGAGCGGACGAGCTCTCACTTATGTAGAAATGTTTCTCTTTTAATTCCTTCTGGAGAAATAAAAACAGACCCGATGAGTCACTGTTCATCATTGCAGTAAGAGTATATCAAATCAAAATGAAGAGCGGTTCAGATCATATAGTTGAGTTCATATTGAGACTTGATTGCAGATTGAGACATTGTTGAGATCTCTTCAGAAACTCTAGAGCTTCTCAACCTCTTTCTGTCAACTAGTTTTTAAATCAGTTGTGAACCAGTGCTCTAGATGAGACTCATCTGAGATCTTTCTCTCAGGAGAAACTGTCTGGGACCCTCATATAAACAGTGCTGGATAAATATATATTTTTAATAAATTAAATAAATACATATGTAATATATGAAATAAATAAATATTTAATAAATTTAATTTAATAATATAATTATATAAATATCTTTTTATGAATTAAATATCTAATAAATGAATAAATATTTAATAAATATTTAATATATTAATTAATAAATATTTATTAAATAAATAATATATAAATATTTAATCAGTCAAATAAATAAATATTAAATAAATAATGTATTAATATTTAATGAATTAAATTAATAAATATTAAATACATATTAAATACATAATATACTGTACATATTCAATAAGTTAAAATTAATAATATAATTATAATTATATTTAAAAATATATGAATTAAATATCTAATAAATAAATATTTAATACATACATTAATACATATTTATTAAATAATTAATATATAAATATTTAATTAATTAAATTAATAAATATTAAATAAATATGAATTATTCTCCTATGCACATTGAGACATTGTTTCTCTCTCTGGAAACTCTAGAGCTGTGCTTCTAAAACTCGTCATCCTCTGAACCAGAGCTCTGGATGAGACACGCGTCTCAGGAGAAACAGGAGACTCCAGGAAAAGTCCTCCGTTTAACTTCACTGCTGTCTTGGAGAAACGAGTGAGCTATTGAAGAGTTGTGTTTCTGTGTCCTGAAGGCTTCTTCCTAACAGTACGGCTTCTTCCTAACAGTATACGGCTTCTTCCTAACAGTATACGGCTTCTTCCTAACAGTACGGCTTCTTCCTAACAGTACGGCTTCTTCCTAACAGTACGGCTTCTTCCTAACAGTACGGCTTCTTCCTAACAGTACGGCTTCTTCCTAACAGTACGGCTTCTTCCTAACAGTACGGCTTCTTCCTAACAGTACGGCTTCTTCCTAACAGTACGGCTTCTTCCTAACAGTATACGGCTTCTTCCTAACAGTATACGGCTTCTTCCTAACAGTACGGCTTCTTCCTAACAGTACGGCTTCTTCCTAACAGTATACGGCTTCTTCCTAACAGTATACGGCTTCTTCCTAACAGTACGGCTTCTTCCTAACAGTACGGCTTCTTCCTAACAGTATACGGCTTCTTCCTAACAGTACGGCTTCTTCCTAACAGTACGGCTTCTTCCTAACAGTATACGGCTTCTTCCTAACAGTATACGGCTTCTTCCTAACAGTACGGCTTCTTCCTAACAGTACGGCTTCTTCCTAACAGTATACGGCTTCTTCCTAACAGTATACGGCTTCTTCCTAACAGTACGGCTTCTTCCTAACAGTATACGGCTTCTTCCTAACAGTACGGCTTCTTCCTAACAGTACGGCTTCTTCCTAACAGTATACGGCTTCTTCCTAACAGTATACGGCTTCTTCCTAACAGTACGGCTTCTTCCTAACAGTACGGCTTCTTCCTAACAGTACGGCTTCTTCCTAACAGTATACGGCTTCTTCCTAACAGTATACGGCTTCTTCCTAACAGTACGGCTTCTTCCTAACAGTACGGCTTCTTCCTAACAGTACGGCTTCTTCCTAACAGTACGGCTTCTTCCTAACAGTACGGCTTCTTTTGACCGTGTTTGAGGATCTCTAGAGGATTGCCCTCGCTCTGAATAAGAGGTCAGTGCGTTTGGAGGCAGGTGAGCAGAAGTGCACACATCAGTGTGTGTGTGTGTGTGTGTGTGTGTTTGTTAGTTAAGGAGGCCTTTCGACAGCGTTGAGGAGGAGTGAGCGTTACACAAGTCTTCTGTGCCAGTGTTATCACGCATGCATGCCGGTGGGCGTCAGTTATAAAGAAATAAACAAAACGCTTTCATGTTCTTAAAAAGGTCACGGAGACTCTCTGATATCGACTCGTGCTGCTTCTTCACATGATGAGGGTCGCGGGAGGTCATCGCTCAAACCCTCCTGGTTCAGAATGTTTTTGCCAAATGCTTGTTCTCACATGAGAAAGCCACTGCTGATCATCACTGGGACATGTGGCGTCGCTCCTTCTGTGTGTGGGAGTGCATGATGGTGTATGAAGACACAGGACGGCTCATTAGTCCACCGAGGTAAACACTAACACAAAGACATTGGCTGAACATAATGATCTGTTTGCTCTTCATCAATCCCACACACACACACACACACACACACACACAGCATCCGCGCATAAGCACCCTAAGTACTATTTACTGCTGTTTGCTAACAAACTACTAACCCTGAGTACTAAACTTTGGCAGTAACTCGCCTCACACTGTCTTTGCTTCAGGCTGAAATCATTCCTGGAGTCATGCAGTCAGATGAACACAAATCAGCCACAGAAACATGCTAAAAACAGCATTATTAATGTTGCATTGCAGATACTCACTCCTTCAGAAAATGTGATTAAGGAAATTAATAAATATCAACGTTAAAACGTACAGTAAAAAGGGGTGGAAATGTTATACCAGTTCAAATGCTTGGGTCAGTCATTTTAATACTTTTATTCATTAAGAATGCATTAAACTGATCAAAAGTGACAGTAAAGACATTTATAATGTTACAAAAGATTCTATTTCAAATAAATGCTGTTCTTGTGAACTTTCTATTCACCAAAGATTTTCCAAATATGAACTGCTTTCAACACTGATAATAATCATAAATGTTTCTTGAGCATCAAATCATCATATTAGAATGATTTGTGAAGGATCATGTGACACTGAAGACTGGAGTAATGATGAATTCAGCTTTGATCACAGGAATAAATTACACTTTACTAGATATTCACATAGAAAACAGATGATTTACATTGTAATAATATTTCACAGTTTTTAATGTATTTTTGATCAAATAAATGCAGCTTTGGTGAACAGAAGAGACTCTTTCAAAAACATTAAAACTCTTACCGACCCCAAACTTTTGACTGGACTTTTTCACTTCTTTTCCACTTTGAAAAACTGTACCAGTGTTTTTCTGTAAAATTAAATCTATACGTTTTTCACCATACTGTACAGTAACAACTCACTGTTTACCAATTAACTGTCACATGTCACATTACTCTCACAGTTTTACAGTCTTGAATGCATGCATAACCACTGAAGCTTGTGTCCGCCACAGAATAACACATTTGATAAGATAATTGCGACTTTATCCCTCAGTATTGCGAGATATAATGTCCAATTCTAATGTAAAAAAGACTGACTTTTTTGACTGTTTATATCTCGCAATTGCGACTTTATATCACAGAATTCTGACTTTTATAACTTGCAATTGCGACTATATCTCTCAAATCGAGATAAAAAGATAGAATTGCGAGATGTAAACTCGCAACTGTGAGGAAAAAAAAGTCAGAATTGTGAGATTTAAAGTCGCAATTACCTTTTTTTTATTCTGTGGCGGAAACAAGCTTCTACACATAACAGATTATAACAAGTAAAAAAGATTCAAAAAAAAAGGAGACGATGCATCAGTAAATGCTCAGCGAAACAGATGTGTCTTTACCTCTGTATAAAGCATAATTCAAAGAGTAATAGAAGGGTGCGAGTGTTGCTGTGTGTCCTTGTGTCT
Organism: Leuciscus idus; assembly: GCA_021554675.1. Classification (NCBI taxonomy): domain Eukaryota; kingdom Metazoa; phylum Chordata; class Actinopteri; order Cypriniformes; family Leuciscidae; genus Leuciscus; species Leuciscus idus. Next base: position 28,836,902 of record CM038645.1, on the reverse strand, counting down.
CTACTGGAGACGTGCGTGTGTGTGTGTGTGTGTGTGTGTGTGTGTCCTCACCGCTCCTCCCACAGGTGTCCCGGGATCTACAGGTGACCTGGAAACAGGATGATTGATCACATCATTTAAAGGGCTGAGGCGTTGCTCCAGTTTCCTGAATGCTGGCCATGTCCATTTCAATAATCATAAAATTCCAGGCATGATGAGGAGCCCTTTTGAAAAGTGAGTATTGATTATATCCCAAAAAGTGTGAGTGGAATATTGGATTTCATTATGCAATATTAAAAAAAAAAAGTATTCAAAGGCTGGTGTGAAAATGAAGCCTTTTTCTAACTATCCAGCGGAGGATCCCATATGTGAGCTTGACTCATTAAAACACAGTTGCTGCTAAACACAACGCTGTTTGCAAGCCTCTTTTGCTTCTGTAAAGTGATGTTTTTTTAGAGTATTCACCAGCAGGACTTGATTTCACTCGCTGTATGGTGTAAAGTGGGAGGTAAGATGATGATAACTAAGAGAGACTCTTGATGTTTTTATTTATAATAATGTGCAGTGATGAAATGAAAAAAAAAAAAAAAATCTTGTTTTCCAGTACAAATATCGAAACATTCTTAAATCACGATATGTTTACTTAAAATGAGTGAAGATATTAAATCTTATTTTCTGAAAAATGTAAATGAAGTGAATGTGTGCTTAAAACAATAACAAATATCTGTCATGGGGTCAGAAAAATAATCCTGTTTTATTTCATCCTTGTTTTAAGCACAAACATTTTAAACAATTATTCAGAAAACAAGACTTGAATTTATCATGATTAAAAATATTTAGATATTTTTACTGAAAGAAAGACAAAAATACTAAGCAAATCATTTGCATTATTTTTTGTCACGCGTGACCTTCAGCGTGATTACGTAATGTGTGTCGCATCACAGCTAGTGCAAGATGAGCATTTGTGGTTATAAAGTATCTAAATGTGTATTTTTGTTCTAAAATGTCGGCTGGTTTGTCTAGATAAGACTCTTATTCCTCGGCTGGATCGTGTCGAGACTTTGAAGCTGCACTGAAACTCACATCTGGACCTTCAACCCGTTGGACCCCATTGAAGACACTATATGGAGGAACATCCTGGAATGTTTTCCTCAAACCTTCATTTCTTTTCAAATGAGGAAAGAAAGACATGAACATCTTGGATGACGTGGAGGAGAGTAAATTATCAGGACATTTGAATTCTGAAGTGAACTACTCCTTTAAATTTAGTGTAAAACTAGTGAAAAGTAATGGTAGAAAGGAACATGCCACAGTGTTTTATGCAGTAAAAGCAGCTCTTTCCTCTCGGATGCGGCTCACTTTGCCCCGGTTACCCAGCAGACACACGGCTCAGCGCTGTTACTGAGCAACTTTTAAATGCCCCAATTATGTAAATTACGCAGCGATTACTTATCATGATTACAGTAATGGCGAGGTGAGACGGCTAGCATATTTTGCATGTTAATGGTCTCTGTCTGGTTTTTCGGTGCGCTGAGTCACTTTGGTGACGAGCCGTAAATCGATATTTTGACTTTCGCCGTTGGATGTATTTTTTTTTTTGTCTTACAGGAGAAATGCCGTAATGGAGGTGGACTGTAAATAAGCGGAAGGCCTTCTTGACAAATGAATCCATTAACATTTCCCTGTGTCGCCTGGCAAGGAGACTTGCCGTTTATGGGGCAGAAAAAGCAGGCCTGTAAATCTGAAGATCCACGCGGACCAAACCGGCCCATGATGCAGCGCTTTATCTGCCTCTCAAATGGCATCTTTATCTGCCTAAATTAAGTTTTGATTCCTTGCCACATACGGTGCCGCAAATCACTTTTAACGCTGATATGAAGAGCGGCACTAAAGTCGGCCCGTGGCCATCAAAACCTTTTTATTTTGCAGCATCCTCTGTTGTTCCCGGCCCGGGTTTAACCCCTGCGGCTCTGCTTATTTCCAATGCATAATCTATCATGGGAAAGGGCGGAGGACGCTCTGAGAAGGGATTGAGACAAGGTTTATGGGCAGAATAAATTTCCAATTTAAATTTGATTTTAGCACCGTGTGTCAAAGAAGGATTTCCCTGACTTCTGTTTCACTTCATAACACCAGCCTGAACTCCGAGACGCCGGGATTGATGGAGTTTTTTTTCCCAAGGACGCCCATCATTCACTCAGACGGTTAATGTCTTTGTTAACGGAGGAGAAGAGCTGTCGCACCGATGACTGACAGGCCTTTCATCATTAGCGAACGCTGACTGACAGTTTTGTGGGAAAAGCATCATTGAGTTCTGAGAGCTGAGTTTATGTTGAGTTTGCGGTTTAACTTTGATTCTCAACCGGTTTGTCATCAGGGTTTAGATTTTACGTCAACATGCTAGGTTCAGTATCAGAAGAAAGTAAACATTAATGCATTATTATTACAGTTTTTTCCAATTGCTAACACACAATTTTGCAAACTAGACTGGTTTTATCCAAAATACCTAACACAATTCACAAAACCACACACCCAAACTGCAAAATACCTCATATATCCTGCAAAATACCTCATATATCCTGCAAAATACCTCATATATCCTGCAAAATACCTCATATATCCTGCAAAATACCTCATATATCCTGCAAAATGAAGCTCTGCAACCAAAACTACACACAGCATTATCAAAATCAAACTTTTGCACGAAATGGCGCACACTTTTTTGTCTGACCATCTACACACTGTTGGGCGTAATGAAGAGCACTCTCATCTTCAGTATGCTTTGCCATAATACTAAAATAGTTCAAATTGTAGAAAATTCTTCTGATTGTTCACATGCACAGGAATATTTGCAGATACACACACACACATGCTGTTGAAACATTTAATTTTTTTATTTTTGACCAAACGAGTCAGTGCAACATATGCACAGCAGAAATATTTACACTGGACTGAACACAAATATGCTCACAGAAATAATAGAAATAGACTGAAGTGATAACAATTAAGCATTGAGGTGTTTGGTCAGGTGACACATGTATCGGCCAATCAGATCATGGAGTGTCGTTTTGAAATGGCAATCACGTGACTTCATGTCAGATTGTTGTGTGTTATGCAGAGAACCGTGATCAGTGTGTTTAAAAAGTGCCATTTTGAATTGCAAAATGTGTGTAAAGCAGAAAATGTGTTTAGACTTTTGGAGACTTGAGAAGAGGTTTTGCTCTGTGTGTCAGTGTAAATAACTGTGCTGTGTCATTTTAGTGTGTGTCAAAACTCTATTATTTGTTCATCATTTTGTTCAGCCAACATGTTTATCCTTGTTGCATGTGAGCTTATATTTGATGTGGTCTGGGTTGCATTGAACCGAATTGATTTGAAAAACGACACTATTGTCTTAATTTGTTGTCATAATTTATGATCTTTACACAGTTATTGAACTGAACTGAATCAACACTGAACTGAACTGAGTTTAATAATGAACTGAACTAGATTTGAAGAAGTTTGCATCACTGATTCGGTTATTTTTCTGCTGCTTTGAAACAATCTGAATCGAATAAACCTATAGAAATCACCTAAAGTTGACTTGATGTTATTATTTTCTTTAATAGTGTGTAGTTCTTGTTCTGATTTGATGAATTTGCACCCAAAACCTTGGAGTTTAACCGGACACACAACCTTAGACGTTTAAAACCTGATAAGTGCATTTCATCAGAACCCATTTCTGGATTTGAGACATGGCGAATCTATTTGTTCACTGTTTCTGCTATTCTTGTCTGATTAATATCAGCCCAATTAATTAAAGCATAATGGATTCTTAACAGTTTTACCGCCGTATCAATAAAAAAACTCCCTTCTGCTAAATCGGGCATATGCAAAGAGCACTAAATGCCTTATTTATGCATGAATGTCAGGACCATCTGAATTAATTCAGCTTTATCCCTCTTAGGTCTGCGGCAGCCATTAGTTACTGAAGAACTGGACGAGCTTATGTGACATTACAATGTGCTTTCGGTACAGAATTTGTTAAAGGGCCATTCGCTTGAAATATCTGCACTGACAGTAAAATACCAACCAGAGCCATTAGGTTTGAAGCCAAATCAATCTCATACTTTAAAAGAAAAAAAATACTACAGTGTCTCACAAAAGACAAAAACCAGGCCATGAGCATCAGTCGTGGAAATACATACGCCCGCCTTTAGAATAATGCATCTTTATGGTGAGAGTAAAGTCCATTCAGTCTTTCCTTCACTTCTGTTATATCTCAACAAACGTACAGTTCGAGGAGTAAATCAAACCTCTTCACATGATTACCTGTAGGTTCAAATAAACTTCGTTAAAATAAACCCACAGTATTTCATGGAAATGATTCTACAAGCACTTTATAGCCACTTTCCCAATTCCTGATTTTAACTTTAATACTGTGAAGCAAATAAAAAAAAATCTATATTCTCATGCACATAACTGCATTTACCAAGCATTGTGAATTAGCATAATAATATACAGGCAAAGAAAGACTATAATCATGGTTTGGTCCGGTTTGAATCTGTTTCCAGGAGTAATAGATAATGTTCTCTCAGGCCCATCAGCAAATAAAAAGCAATTTCTCTCCCGCTGGTAATTCAAAGTGAAATGCCACAAGATGTCAGATTCTCAGAGATTATTGTTCAACCCATAGAGAACAAGACGAGTCGCCGCACCAGCCATGCTTTCTCAGATCTCACTATTACTGCAGTTCATTCACAGCTCTTGATGTAGTCTCTCATGAGGCTCATTTACGCCTGTTCTAATGCTGAGAATTACTATAAAAGATAAACATCTGTCTGTCTGAATGATTGTACAATCTTTGTGGTTTGGTGTCATTTTTTTATGTTTTTGAGCTACTTACCAAGGCTGCATTTATTTGATCAAAAATATTTTTACAATTTAAAAGATCTGTTTTCTATGTGAATATACAGTAAAGTGTCATTTATTCCTGTGATCAAAGCTGAATTTTCAGCATCATTACTCCAGTCTTCAGTGTCACATGATCCTTCACAAATCATTCTAATATGATGATTTGATGATCAAGAAACATTTATGATTATTATCAGTGTTAAAAAAAAAACAGTTAATGTTTTTGTGGAAACATACATTATATTTTTCAGAATAATTTGATGAATACGACAGCGATTATTTGAAATATGTTTTAGTAACAATGTCTGTACTGTCACTTTTAACCAGTTTAATGTGTCCTTGCGGAATAAAAGTATTAATTTATCATTTTTTTATTTACTTTTGGTAGTTTATGTATATTGTTAAACAATATATATGTGTAAAAAACACATATACATACATATATTTACTGTAAGTCTTGATATGTCCACAAAAATGTCTTAAAAATGTGTCACAAAGAGTCCACCTTTAAGGGCAACCAATTCAGTCCATCGTCACGCTCGATCTAACCAGCAGTTATGAGGGATTACAGTCCAAACAACTCTGCAAAAGTGGAAGAATAGAGAGGTTGCAGCTCCTTACAGGGAAGAGTAAGGAGAGGAAATGATGTCACGGCGTGTCACTTCTGGTGCCGAATGAGCGCAGTGGGTGACATTAGTCTTGGAGACTCTGTACATGTTCTTTTCCCAGCTCTTTCGGGGGCTGTTTTTCTTTGGGGCCGGGATGGGAATAGGTCATCAAAGTGGGTTCATAAAAACGGCCCCAAAAAAAGAGAGATATTACAGAGCTGAACCCCGGGGCGAGAGCGAATTAAGTCTATCTGAGCTATTGTTGCTGTTTGCTGACTGAGACCTCTGACATTTTGATATTACTTTGGAGAATTGTATCATTTCAAAGTTGTAAAGCAAAAAAAATAAATAAATCTAGACATAAAAGATATATGTTGTTTTTTAAGAGATGAACAACATGCGGGACAGTTTAATGCTTGCTCGGGATGCAGTGTGTTTTTCTGCCCTGTATTGTTCCATTGTGGTCAAATAAAAGGATAGTTTGACCATACACTGTAAAAAAAAAAAAAAAGTTTAATTTATGAAAAAAAAATAAAACTGGTAGAAATTTACTGTAAAAAATATGGCAGCAACATTTTAGGTTTTACAGATTTAAGTTACATTTACAGTAAAATACCGTATTTCATTAACTGATATAATGTTAATTTACCAACCTATTGAAATACTAATATCTGCTTTGAACCTTTGTAATCCATTGACAACCACCCAATCACAGTGGTGATGAGAGTCACATGATCAATCACAAGAACGTTAAGAAAGTTAATACTAATAAATAGAAAGTGCATAATGTCATTCACACACACACTAAACTCCATCATGGGAACATACATGAAATTTAAAAAATGCAAGGAAAACTAAGAAAAAGTTATTTCAACGAAAATACAAGCGTCACGCAGGGAATTCTGGGAATGTCAATTTACTTTTTTTTCACTGTAAATTATACAATGACTTGTTCTTTTCACTTCCAAAAACTGTAAATTCAACGGTATTTTACATGTATTACATTAAATGTATACGGTTAGATCTATCACAGTTACTCTCCGTACATAGAACGGAAACTTTCTGTTAACCAATTAACAGTTTTTCACCGTTAGCATTTTTACAGTCTTTTACCGTTAAAATCACGACCATTGTTTTATAGTGTAGCGTCGCAAGCTGACGGAGAGTCATGGAAAAGTCATGGAAAAGCCTCGGAAGACGCTTTACTTGGAATTCCATGTATGAGATTACACAGGAGGCCACCCATGATGTTTAACCACTACACAAGTAAATGGGTTTCCTAAGTTGTCACTCACCAAGATTAAAGGCGGTACAGAAGAACTCCTGCTGTAAACAGCATTAACTCCGTTGGTAAACATTATAGAATTGCATAATATTTACAGAGGTTGTTCACATAGAAATGGGAGGATGCATAAATCAAATGGAAAAACATGACAAGCGTGTGTCTTTAGGGTCCATGCGTTCTATGTAAAACTGTGACTGAATGAACTCTGTTTATTTCACTGGCCCTTTAGCAGACGCTTCATCATGTGACTCGGCCGAAGAGCACGAGCTGAAGAAACCCGAGGTGAAGAGTCTCGCTCCAGCAGGACCAGACGGTTCATCACGTGACTCGGCCGAAGAGCATGAGCTGAGGAAACCCGAGGTGAAGAGTCTCGCTCCAGCAGGACTGGAGGATCTGGATCACTTCAGACTGAGGCTGAACCCGCAACTGAAGTCAGCAGCTCGGATCCTGAACCGACATCATCATACGTGCACATGCAGAGATTCAGTGTGAGAACACCTGCAGATAGAGAAGATCACACACACTCTTATCATGAGCTCAGACCACGACAGGCATCGATCTGCAAACTCACTTAAGTTACTAACCAGTTTTGCAAAATAAAGAAATAATATATATATATATACACTCACCTAAAGGATTATTAGGAACACCATACTAATACTGTGTTTGACCCTCTTTCGCCTTCAGAACTGCCTTAATTCTACGTGGCATTGATTCAACAAGGTGCTGAAAGCATTCTTTGGAAATGTTGGCCCATATTGATAGGATAGCATCTTGCAGTTGATGGAGATTTGTGGGATGCACATCCAGGGCACGAAGCTCCCGTTCCACCACATCCCAAAGATGCTCTATTGGGTTGAGATCTGGTGACTGTGGGGGCCATTTTAGTACAGTGAACTCATTGTCATGTTCAAGAAACCAATTTGAAATGATTCAAGCTTTGTGACATGGTGCATTATCCTGCTGGAAGTAGCCATCAGAGGATGGGTACATGGTGGTCATAAAGGGATGGACATGGTCAGAAACAATGCTCAGGTAGGCTGTGGCATTTAAACGATGCCCAATTGGCACTAAGGGGCCTAAAGTGTGCCAAGAAAACATCCCCCACACCATTACACCACCACCACCAGCCTGCACAGTGGTAACAAGGCATGATGGATCCATGTTCTCATTCTGTTTACGCCAAATTCTGACTCTACCATCTGAATGTCTCAACAGAAATCGAGACTCATCAGACCAGGCAACATTTTTCCAATCTTCAACTGTCCAATTTTGGTGAGCTCGTGCAAATTGTAGCCTCTTTTTCCTATTTGTAGTGGAGATGAGTGGTACCCGGTGGGGTCTTCTGCTGTTGTAGCCCATCCGCCTCAAGGTTGTGCGTGTTGTGGCTTCACAAATGCTTTGCTGCATACCTCGGTTGTAACGAGTGGTTATTTCAGTCAAAGTTGCTCTTCTATCAGCTTGAATCAGTCGGCCCATTCTCCTCTGACCTCTAGCATCAACAAGGCATTTTCGCCCACAGGACTGCCGCATACTGGATGTTTTTCCCTTTTCACACCATTCTTTGTAAACCCTAGAAATGGTTGTGCGTGAAAATCCCAGTAACTGAGCAGATTGTGAAATACTCAGACCGGCCCGTCTGGCACCAACAACCATGTCACGCTCAAAATTGCTTAAATCACCTTTCTTTCCCATTCTGACATTCAGTTTGGAGTTCAGGAGATTGTCTTGACCAGGACCACACCCCTAAATGCATTGAAGCAACTGCCATGTGATTGGTTGATTAGATAATTGCATTAATGAGAAATTGAACAGGTGTTCATAATAATCCTTTAGGTGAGTGTATATATATGTGTGTGTGTGAGAATGTGTGTGCCTGTGATGTGTGTGTCTGTGTGTGAGAGTGTGTATGTGGGTGTGTGCGAGAATGTGTGTGTCTGTGTGTGTGTATGCGTGCGTGTGTGTGAGAGTGTGTATGTGGGTGTGTGCATGTGTGTATATGTGAGTGTGTGTGTGTGTGAGAGAGAGTGTGTGTGTGTGAGAATGTGTGTGCCTGTGAAGTGTGTGTCTGTGTGCAAGAATGTGTGTGTGTGATAATGTGTATGTGTGTGTGTGTGTCTGTGTGTGTGTGTGTGTGTGTGTATGTGAGTGTGTATGTGGGAATGTGCGTGTGTGTGTGTGTCTGTGTGTGAGAGAGAGTACGTGTGTGAGAGTGTGTATGTGGGTGTGTGCATGTGTGTATATGTGAGAGTGTGTGTGTGAGAGAGTGTGTGTGTGAGAATGTGCGTGCCTGTGATGTGTGTGTGTGTGTGTGTGTGTGTGTGTAAGAATGTGTGTGTGTGAGAGTGTGTATGTGGGTGTGTGAGTGAGAATGTGTGTCTGTGTGTAAGATAGTGTGTGGTTGAGAGAGTGTATGTGGGTGTGTATGTGTGTATATGTGAGTGTGTGTGTGTATGTGAGTGTGTATGTGGGTATGTGCGTATGTGCGTGTGTGTATGTCTGTGTGTGTGAGAGTGTGTGTGTGTGTGTGTGTGTGCGTGCGTGTGTGTATATGTGAGTGTGTGTGTGTGTGTGTGTGTGCGTTCGAGTGTGTGTGTGTCTTTGTGTGTGAGTGTGTGTTAAGTGTGTATGTATATGTGAGTATGTCGGTGTGTGTTTATGCATGTGTTTGAGAGTGTGTGTGTGGGTTTGTGCGTGTGTGAATGTGAGTGTGTGTGTGTGTATGTGAGTGTGTGTGTGTGCGTGAGTGTGGGTGTGTGTATGTGAGTGTGTTTATGCATGTGTTTGAGAGTGTGTGTGTGTGGGTTTGTGCGTGTGTATGTGAGTGTGTGTGAGAGAGAAGTGAGACTTGATGCAAGAACACCTGCAGATAGAGACTGATGATGTCGACTCTTATCACACACACACTCTTATCACGAGCTCAGACGACGTCGGCATGGATTTGCAGGATCTCTTCAGTTATCATGGTTTGTGGGTTTCTTCCTGTCATAACTATCGATCATGCCTTCTGACAGCAGAGCATGTTCTGGGCAATTAGCAGCGCTGGATGAATAACAGGAGGCCAGTGATAAGCAAAGCAAATGTACTTAAAGGTTTTGTTGATTAGATTGGAGAGAGGTTTGTTTTCCTCTTGTTTACTCAGTGTCATGGATCAGAACCAGGAGTAGCACATTAACTACAATAAAGTCATTTCCAAACCTCCCTGTGTGGGCTTTCAGTCACAAAACACTGACAATGGAAAACTGCTCTCCATAATACTAACCATTTTTGCAAAATAAAGAAATAATATACTGTATATTATACATGTGTGAGTGTTTATATGTGAGTTTGTATGTGTGTGAGTGTGTGTGAGAGAGAATGTGTCTTTGTATGTGAGTGTGTGTGCACCTGTGTGTGTGTGTGTGTGTGAGAGTGAGTGAGTGTGTAAGAATGTGTGAGTGAGAATGTGTATGTGTGTGTGTATGTGTGTGAGAGTGAGTGAGAGTGCATGTGAGTGTGTGAGAATGTGTGTGTGTGTGTGTGTGTGTGAGAGAGAGAGAGAGAATGAGTGTGTAAGAAAGAGAGAGAGAGTGTGTGTGTGTGTGTGTGCATGTGTGTGAGAGTGAGTGAGTGTGCATGTGGGTGTGTGAGAATGTGTCTGTGTGAGTGTATGTGAGTGTGTGTGTGTGTGTGTGTGTGTGTGTGTGTGTGTGTAAGAGAGAGAGTGTGTGTATGTGTGAGTGTGTGTGTGTGTGTGTGTGTGTGTGTGTGTGTGTGAGAGAGAGAGAGAGAGAGAGAGAGAGAGAGAGAGTGAGTGAGTGAGTGAGTGTGTGTGTGTGTGTGTGTGTGTGTGTGTGTGTGTCTGCGTAAGAGAGAAAGAGTGTGTGTGTATGAGAGTGTGTGCCATGCCATAAGAGTGTGTGTGAGTGTGTATTGATATATCACACACACACACACACACACACACACACACACACACACACACACACACACACACACACACACACACACACACACACACACACACACACACACACAAACACACACACATCCAAGGTTAACACCCGCTCCGCGCGCCCGCACCTGGTTTTCTTCACACTAGACTCGGAGCGCGTCCGGATTGGCTGGAGCGCCGGTGTCTCGCGCGGGGATCGCGCGCCTCTTCAACTCTCCATCAGAAGGCGGGGAGCGCGCGCTGGAGGAACTTCAACTGACAGTCGCCGATCCTGAACATGAACTCACCTCAGGAGAGCTGATTTTTTTTTTTTACCTGTCTACGGCTGATTTCGCGAAGCCTTGAGAGAAAACTGCTCAGAAGAGGAGAAACTGAGGATATTTAATCCCAAACATATGTGTTTGACGGGCGTTGGTGGCCGCTGTCTGTCAGAAGAAGAGTGCGCTGAGGTAAAAACCAACGGATTCAACCAATATTTCCCCCGCAAATAACCGACTCTCCGCTACAGTCCTTGGTTTTGCTATAAACAACACCTTTATCTGATTATTTCACCTGACGGCGGATTTTTGCCTTGTTTCGACTGTTTATATGATGGGAAGAAGTAAAAAGACTGCGAGAAGAGAACGAGGCGGATCGGGATTCTTACCTCAGATGGTCACTGTGTTGATCTTTAGTATTTTATCGCTTATCAACATCGGTGCTGCTCAAGGTAAGAAAACCCTTTTAGTATTTGTTTTTCACGAACGGCAGGTGAAATATCGATCTGTATCGCTGACTGGAAGTTTGCTGAATGAGCGAGATAAAGTTTCGTTAAATTATTGGTCTGATAACTTGCAAGATTTGCGGATGAAAAGTTGTCAAACAGATCCATCTTTACACGGACGTGCTAATCAACTTAGATACTGTCTGGTTTCAGTGAATAATGAGTCTGTGGGGAAATTAATTCAGTCAATCATTTTGCTTAGATAATCAAATTTAATATTTCACGCCAGCGGGAATTGATCGTTTTTGTCTCGTGTGTAAATTCCGCGATTCTGTGTTGGAATAATTTATTAATCCATTTGCGCAAGATCAGATTTGTTTACACTCTTAAAAAATAGTCAACCTTGGACAAACCCAACCTTTGGGTTCAAAAATGTAATTTAAAAATGTGTATATATTTGTCCGTTGAAACAACCCAACATTTTTTAGAGTGTATGTTCAATAATAATCTAATCTAATATTATTATCAATGTTATTCTTTTGGTTGCTGTTTATTATTGTTGATATGAGTATAATATTAAGATCTTGGTTATGTTTGAGCCAATATTGCCACAGTTGTTTATATCTCAAATATTGAATATCATATAAGTGGATGATTGACATTTGGTCTTAATATTAGGTATGAGCTCATAATGAGGTCATTACTTGAGAAAACTTTGTCTTCTGCTCTCCTGTGCGACTGAAGTAAAGCAGGAGTGTGTTAGAAGCACAGTAGACATGAGCACAACGACGTTTGTTAAGTGTGTCGTTGTTTATGCGCAGACACTGACCTTCCCGAAACGCTTATCGTGCTTGTGAATGTCTTTAGTCCTGTTATGAAGGCTGAAATCTTTGTACAGGGCATGTTGTGCTTTCTGCTTTTAAAGGATAAGAGTATTTAATCTGAGTTGATTTTCAAACGGATCTCTTTTGCTGTAAATCAGTGATCACATGCTGTGCTTTTTTGTGTTTAGTGTATATATATATATATAAAAGTTTAAATATGCTTCGTTAAATTCATGCATATGGAGTGATTATGAAATTGATTATGTAGAGGATTTCCAGCTTTTATTCACGTAAAAAACCTTCAAACGTGATGCAAATTTCATACATCGCAATATGATGGGATTTTGTTTGCATCTACATTAAAAAATATAAAGTATGTCCCCAACTCTATAGGGTCCCCCAAGTGAATCTGTGCCATATGAATAATTAAACTCTCGACTTAAGATATTTTATATTATAGGTCATTTTATGGCAAAAAAAAAGAAAAAAAGAAGTTAATTTGGTAATATTTTGAGGAAATCAGAAAAAAACTGTATTACTTGCATATCAAAATATCACTCATGGCCTCATTCTGTGAAAATGGTGCTGTTGGCATTTTGTATTTATGAAGTGTTTGAATTGACAATTTACCCAAATTCCCTGTTTCTATTAAGAGTAAAATAAATATTTATTTTGATTATTTTGTTATTGACTATCTCTGCTGTATTTTCAGAGATGCATGCTTTGATTGCATTAGAATGAACTAATTAAATGCATTTTCCTCCGGGCACAACATGGTGAGTTAAAAGTGGTTTCTCATCGGTGAAGACGCTTTCAAGTTTGTGTTTGTGGCATATCTCAGATACGCCAGTGCCCATGCCGTGAGCCTTCTTAAACGTGTCCGTTCGGTGCGGTGGAGTGTTGGGACTCCATTAAAGGGATTTCGCTGAATAATTGTTGAGTAAGTGAACAGGCAGCCATGTTTCTGACACGAAAGGATGACACAAAGACCTGAATCTCCTCTGAGCGGTGTTTGACATTGACTTGAACCCTCCCTCAGTGGTTTACATGCAGTTATAGTGCTCAGATGGACTGGATTCAACTGATCTTGTAGTTTTTGACATAATTTATTCTGTCCCCCACTCCATTTTTCATTTGTTTCAACAACAATCAACAAACAAATTCACACATCAACACAACCAACAACACAGCATACAGACATTGTGCTTTACATTGTGTGTGTGTATATAAAGAAAAAACAGAAAGAATAACATCAGTAAATCATAAAAATGCTGGGTTGTTTCAACACAAATTTGGGTCAAATATGGACGAACCTAAATTTTTAAATAACATTTTTAACCTAATAGTTGGGTTTGTCAATATTTGACCCAAATTTGGGTTAAAACAACCCAGCATTTTTTAGAGTGTAAGCAAACCTTGACCCCAGCATCAGTTCGTCCTCTTACAGTTATTGGTTTTGAAGATAATTTATGACAGTGAACTTAGACTTGGAGCCCCTTAAATTAAGTCTTATTTTTTCCAAACTTAGGACTTGTAAAACATCTCTGGTCCACTGTTAAAAAGAAAAAGGACTTCCAATTAATTAAAATTAAGCGCCTTGCCAACAAAGAAGTAAAGGCTATACAGTCCAATTCATTCTTTGACAAAGTGTTTTTTTCCACACACACAATGCCAAAGATGGCGCATTTATTCTGTTCTATTCTAAATTATTATTATTATTTGCAAAAGTGCTATTTGTGTTGCATGCTTCAGGCTCGCGCTGCAGTGCCAAAAACGTCAGGAATCAGATTGTTAGAAACCCTATCCAGTCTAGCGAAACCTCCCTGGACAATTGTGCATAGTTAATGAGGAACACGGAAAGGATGAGGAAAAACTATCCTGCTCCAGTGTCTGAAGGGCATCGCAGGATGACATAAGCCCGATTCCAAAAGCCCTCGGAGGCCAATGCCATCGACTCTAATGGGAACACGAACCAAGTCTCTTCGTGTCCATTAAGAAGTCGATATTTAGGGAGAACATTGTTTGCGACTAATTAATGGCCCATAGGTTTTTTGGATACTAATGAGCTACACGTTTCCGGTTCACATGGGGATCTTTTTAGTGCTCGGAGAACCGGCCAAAAGTATAGTTTCAGCTATTCTGCATGAAAAAAAAAAAATTCCCTCACACTCCTTTTCTCTCCTTTTCCACCTATTTTTCACTGTCGATGCACTTGTTTTAATTAAGTGTGTGCATTCCCACTCGTCCCAGTGTTCTCTTGGCCCTTTTCGATGAGGAGAAGAGAGCGATAAAGAGCAAGTGCCTGACTCAAGTACAGTAAAATCACTGACATCTCCACCACAAGTGCCTGAATATGAATAAGAGGCGACTGTGAATGTCAAGAGGGAGCGAGGGGGATAAAACCGAGCTTCCCGACCCTGAGAACCCTTGACAATACTTAAAAGACAATCTTGTCATCCTCCGTACGGCAAAAGGCTGTGTGGATTCGGAGGCTGAAGTAGATCGGCTGTCGTTTTGAATATGCAGACCCATTGTTGATGAAAGCAGAAGATCCCAAATGTGCATAATCCATTCTTGTACATTTGTTTTCATGCACGCTTTTTTAAAATCCATATCCATTATCCATATGCAATGCTCTATCCTCTTTTTAGGCACACAAAAGCCTTGTTTGTTCTCTCATACACATAATTACCGTTTAAAAACGGTGCGTCAAAGCGTGAGTTCACTTTTTCCATGTCCGTCCTCTCACTCTCTGTGTTATGTGTCCTCTGAGCTTTGTTTATGAATGCCTAATGGTATTATTGGTATGAAACTTATTTTCAATGCTCAAAAAGCATAAAAATTCAGTGTAAGTGAGAATGTTATTGCGATCATCATTACTCTAACCGCTTCCCTCATTGCCTAACGGTCGGGTCTCATGGGCGCTACTAAGGTTACAGTCATCATGGTTTGTTCTCCAAATACGTTTGGAAACACAAAGAGAGC
This sequence comes from Leuciscus idus, assembly GCA_021554675.1. Classification (NCBI taxonomy): domain Eukaryota; kingdom Metazoa; phylum Chordata; class Actinopteri; order Cypriniformes; family Leuciscidae; genus Leuciscus; species Leuciscus idus. Next base: position 28,821,691 of record CM038645.1, on the reverse strand, counting down.
ATTGTGTGCCGAGCGGCTACTATAGTATGACCTAGTGCCACCGTATATCGTAATTCCCTCAGGATGCAATGATGTAGAGCGTTTCAAAGAGCGTTTTTAGTTGGAGAAAATGAGATCTAACACAGTCACGTGCTAGTGAAGGTAAGGTCGAGCCAAACGGTGCGTCATCAGAAACTTCAGCATTACATGCTGTTTGTTGGCCTTCCCCCGTGCTGAGGATATTTTTTCGTGATAATTGCTGTGAAAGTCGTGCTGAGGTTGCAGCTCTTTTCTCCTGACGTCACGTCGCGCTGTGGCTGTGTAAAAGATGTATTACAGTATGCGCTCCGCATTGTCTACGGCGAATCGCACCGTATCCAGCTGTGCAAGTAGGTGAGCGAGCAAAGTCACGGCAATGACAGACTCTATCCGTTGCAAAAAAAGAGGAAAAGCGAATGGGGAGTGGAGTGAGTGCAATTAATCACACACTGTCACCCTGTAAACTACAGGGGAAGCATCAAAGTGCAGCACTGGGTTCTATTATCAGTCCATTAGTGAGAGACTTCAAGCATTGCACTGCAGAAGTGACCGACCTGTCTGTCAACAGATCTCTTTTATAAAATGACTCGGCCGCACCGCGCACTTGTGCAAACCTGACGTATTCTTGAATGTGGAGTGATGTTACGCTTCTCTTTTAATGTAATGAGTCACGTTCTTGAAATCCAAACCCAAACGCTCAAAGCCTCTTTGTTTTCCACTTACAGAAAGGCTGTTGCTCGGAGAATCCTCAGTGTCCAATTATAGCTGAGGATCAGAGAAATGTAATTTACAGTCGCTGCTCCTCATGGAGAGGGTAATTGTGATCAGGAAATGGAGAGAGAGCGATGAGAGTTATTACCAGTCAAGGGGTTTCACTCAGGGCAGTTATGGAGAGGAGAGTGACGCCTCTTTTTACAGTTGTGAAGGATAGAGTTCGGTCTTTTGGGAACGGATGACGCCCCGGCCGTAAATGTGCACGACCACATACTGGCACTGCTGGTGTTCGGCGCCAGTGTCCGACCACGCAAAACACTCAGACGTAACATTTTGAAGTGTGTCATTTTTCTCCAGCACCAAACTGAACTGTACGTTCATTCAGCTTCGAAATGTAGAAATTGCTTGCCAAAATGAAGTTAAAAAGAATTGGCAAGGAAAGGCCCGTTCACACCAAGGACAATAAATATAAAGATAAAGACTTGGTTCTAAAGAAATTCTTAATATATACAGTAAGAATAACAGAGTCCACAGCACAACTATAACAGTAATGACGCAGAGAAACGGTATAGTTGGAATCACTTTCAGAATGACTTTTCCCCCAGTAGGGTTGGGCGGTATTACGGTAATATCGGATACCGCGGGATCTTAAAATAGCACCGGTATCAGTTTCAATACCGTCATTACCGGCACTTATATAGCCTATAATATATATATAATTTATTTATTGCCTAAAAAATGCTTATGTGTGGTTGCAGTTTGGCAATATTTCTGGTTCCAACCAAATGAGAAGGGAGAGGCGGTAAATACTGACGAGGCAATACCGCGAGAGATGTAAACACCTCTAACGTCGCATCTCCGAAACAACCGCCCACTCACTGCTGCCAGGATACATAAGCGCATTAAGTTTCGTATTTGTTAAAATATTATAATGTTATTTTTTCCATCTTTGTTGATTATGAAAAGTGAACAGCACAAATAAGATGGGATGCATCGGGTGTCAGACGATTTGACCACTTCAATAAATTTAGTTTTGTAAAAGGCCTCTTTAAAACGAATTTCGTTTTGTATAAATTGTATCTAAATTTTTATAAAATTTTCATCAACCAAACGCCTGGATTTAATATAATCATGACATGATGAGCATGCCGCTGTCACTTGCATTGAAATCTCATAAAAAAGGCTATGCCTCACAGACATGACAAATAAATAAAGCTTGAAATTTCTTTAAACGAAACAATTAAAAACGAAAGAAATAGGTAACTCACTGATTAGGCTAAGTAATCCATGATGTGCATTTCTCTCGTTCATACAGAGATGCGATCGTCAATTTCATTAAAAGAAACAATTCAAAACGAAAAGAAATATAGTCTGATTAATCAATGGTGTGCATTTCTCTCTAGGCGCGTTCATACGGAGATGGCGATCGTCAATTTCTTTAAACGAAACAATTCAAAACGAAAGAAATAGGCTACTCACTGATTAGGCTAAGTAGGCTAATCCACGATGTGCATTTCTCTCTAGGCGCGTTCATACGGAGATGCGATCGTCAATTTCAGTAAACGAAACCATTCAAAACGAAAAGAAATATAGTCTGATTAATCAATGGTGTGCATTTCTCTCTAGGCGCGTTCATACGGAGATGGCGATCGTCAATTTCTTTAAACGAAACAATTCAAAACGACAGAAATAGGCTACTCACTGATTAGGCTAAGTAATCCACGATGTGCATTTCTCTCTAGGCGCGTACATACGGAGATGGCGATCGTCAGTTTCTTTAAACGAAACAATTCAAAACGAAAGAAATAGGCTACTCACTGATTAGGCTAAGTAATCCACGATGTGCATTTCTCTCTAGGTGCGTTCATATGGAGATGCGATCGTCAATTTCAGTAAACGAAACCATTCAAAACGAAAAGAAATATAGTCTGATTAATCAATGGTGTGCATTTCTCTCTAGGCGCGTTCATACGGAGATGGCGATCGTCAATTTCTTTAAACGAAACAATTCAAAACGAAAAGAAAAAGGCCACTCTCTGATTGTGTAATGATGTGCATTTCTCTCTATAGGCGCGTTCACTACAGAGATGGCGATCGTCAACTTCCATCTTTGCAGAAAAGTTTTATTAATAAAAATCAATGGACACGCGTCACCGGATTACAAAGGCACTTCTTGCTTGTTGCACGCACACAGATATTATGTTGAATAATGGTGGGCTCCGGCTCATAATAACAGTTAATGCCGTCGGCCTGACTCAGACACAACGTGCAGGGGTTGGGCTTGATTTTTTTTGTTGTTGTTTTTTTGCCCGATCTGGCATTCAGTTTCTGAACGGTGTAGGCACAAGCCAACAGTTTGGTGACGCCGTCTGAGCCCATTATGTCATTTTTAATTAGTCACGGTAATACCGTATACCCCGGTAAAATAGGGAGGCGGTTTGACGGTTTCAAAATTCGAATACCGCCCAAGCCTATCCCCCAGCTGATTAACAATTAAACATTCACAGCCAATCAGCATTTAGAGCAACAACAAAACAGCAGCGCGTGAATAGAATAAACTGAGCGATATCGTTCGCTGGTGTGGACTGTAATATAGTTATCGTAATAGTTATCTTTGTAGTTATTGTTCTTGGTGTGAACAGGCCTTAACACAGTGAATTAAACGTGAAGTTGAAAGACTGAAATAGTACAAAATCGGTAACACTCTACAATAAGGTCCCTTTAGTTAACCAGCATGAACTAACAATGATTAATCGTTGTTAATGTTAGTTGATTAAAATACAGCTGTTCATTGTTAAATCATGTCAGCTCAGGTCCATTAAATAATATAAACATACATTGAAAGTAAATGCTGAAATCAAGATAAAGTAAGATTAATAAATTGCTTTAGAAGTATTTTTCATAGTTACCAAAATGGAACCTTATTGTAAAATGTTACTTAGCATTTCTTGCAGTGTAGTTGCACAGTGAAGTTTAACGCTTTGTGTTGTGGGTTTGTTCACGCCACTGTGGCAGTGATGCATAAAATAAGTCAAAACATATGCATAATCTTAGTAGTGTATTGGAGAAGTCATTATTTTGTTTGCTGCCTCTAGTGGTGCAGAAAATACACTCTTAACCTCTGACCTTCTTAAATGAAGCAGAATGTTGCATCATTTGTCTTGTAACAACAGAACAGTTCTGCAGTAAAAGCTTTGTCATTTTGGATGGTTGTTCTTGCATTTTCTTCTTGTCATTGTGGCTTATAATAGCAGAACACTGTTTTTCGCTTATTGCATGCATGGGCCACGGCTATAAAAAGCACACGGTCCCACCAGAAACACTTTGCTTTTAGCTCCGCTGTCGTGTGATGGCTCTCCCTGTAGGCAGAAAGTGGTGTCCAATCAAACAAGATGCTGGCTGGGAGACCGTCACAGCGCGCACGAGCGAGTTTACTAGCAAGCTCCTATTTTCTTGTAGTATTGAAAAAAATCACATTACTATGTAAGCCTTATATGACTTTTTTTTCTTTTCTAGACAAACTTTGTTGCATTATTTTCCTGTTATCTCTGTAAAGCTGCTTGGTGACTAAGTGCTAAGGTGACTTGACTAGAGGCGACGGTGTGTTGAATCCGTATGTCAGTCAAAGACCAAGAAATGCATGCAATCCAATCCTATCCAAGTTCTGCAAATAGCCACAAAGCATCTAAAATTACATTTGTCAAATTATTAGTATTCTTAGCTAATGCACAATGCTTGTCCGCCGGCCAAATTGACCATCACGGGATGGAGTTTTGTTGTGCATACTGATGTAGAAGTCTTGTAATGAAAGGGCTGTTCACCGCTGTTCACCGTAGAGGGAGGCCGAGACAAGCAATCACTGCCCTGCTGGAATCATGGGAACATGAGACCCACGCGTTTCCATTTCCTATCTTCACTTTATCAGCCTCCCAGCTCTGTTATTCTTTAGCTCGGCAGACAGCAGATGAAAGCATAGCACAGATAAATGTTTGTGCTTTCCTGTTTTTATGGGGCTTAAACAAGAACATACATTTACTTGGTACTTTGAGGTTTTCCTCTGGATTCTGCTTTCCATTAAAGGCCCCATGCAGCCAGAGAGATGATAAGAGGTCAATGCAAGCCCTACTGTTGCCTTGGCAGTAAAGTCGGAGCTCAAAGGGGGACTTGAGGGTCTGGTCCATGATGGGTCATTAGAGAAACGCTGCCTCAGGCCAGGCTCCCCTTTTAAGCTTGATTTTACTGGAGTCGTGCTTTAAGTTTAATGCACAGACCTGCAGTTGTTTTTTATGATCATGGACAGGTGTTTTGTGGCCAGGAGATAAGCTCTTGGTTAGTCAACATTAAATGTTGTTCACAACCAGATTATTTCTGCACTGTAAAAAGAAAAATAATTTTTTTAAAAAGGCAACCTATTGCAGTCAATTTGTTAACTCAACTATAAACTGAAAACTGTTGTTCATCTGATTACCTAAAAGGGATATTTCACCCTAAAATGAACATTTATGTTACCCTAAATAAAATTCATATTGCATTTTTATATTCGAGCAAAGAAGACCAATGACCAATGTTAGGGATTTTCATTAAAAAATACATTACATTTATTTAAATCCTATTGGATTTGAAATTGGAAATTAAGCCAGAAAAACGTAAAGCAATGACCATTTATATTAAATTCTCATATAATTATTTCAAGCTTCAATGTATGCGGGGAACTTGCAAACTGTGTTCAGGTCAAAATTCTTTGTTCAGATGGAAAGTTGGGACAACATTTGGTCGGGTATTGAGTAGCCTAAGTAAGTAAGGTCGATAAAACAACTTTTGTTACCAACATAATTAGAGTGTTCTTGTTCAGTGCAGATAAAATAATAAACTGACTCATCCTCACCCTTTTCAAGCTACTTTTTTACATTTATCAGAACTTTTTATCTTTTAAGAAAGCAGACGTCAGATGAACCCCATGTGCTCTCCAGAGCGTATCCTGCAGGTTATCTTTCTTCATTTGGGGCTTTTAGACTGATCCTTGCGTCTGGATCGCACTATCAGCTCGCCGTCAGACAGTGATGAAGCGTTCTCCATCTGACAGATCCTCAACCCGGCCCAAACATGTTTTGTCAGAGAGAATAACTAAACCCAAGGCCCGGAGAGCACAAACCCTGTCAGATAAAGATGCATGAATACCACGCATTCATCTCTCCAGAATCAATCTTCTGGATAATTCCCCCCATATTTCTTCTTTTAAGTTATCTACAAAACTGCCAAGCAGAGTTTTAAACTGTGCGGGCCATTATGGGAAAGCTTCAGTGAGTGCGTGTCACAATGTCAATGTTTAATGTTGTTTTTTCGGCCGGTTAAATGAGGTGCTAAATTAGAGCCACATATTGTGTGATCCGTTCGAGGCTTGCGTTCTCGTTTTGGCATTTGAGTATCTAGTGCATAGCGTAGTAATGAGAGCCTTTCTGCCTTGTACTAGTTTTATGATTCCTAATCTTGCATGTTGTGTTTTCTCATGTCGCAGCATTTCAGAGGCAGAAACCCTTGCTTTCATGTTCTGGTGTGGTTCTCTTAATCTTGGTGTGTGTTTGTCTCTGTTTTCCATGTATAAGCAGTTGCTCTGTGTTTGGACCATTAGTTTATCTGTGTGTGATATCACTGGGTAAACCCAAACTCAGCACTTTCATGTTCAGTCACATCTCCAGGCCGTTTCCCCAGGGTCCGCGAGCCGCGAGTGCTTAACTGGGCCATGCTCACTGGGGCTAATTTTGCTGGAACCCAATTGAGAATCGTACAGTAGTAAGTCTCCTTAATGAAGGCTTTCTGCATGACCTGCCGCGTTCGTACCCGCGGGGAAAGCCGTATCACAACAATACCACCATCACCTACAAGAATGGAGGGCATTGAGATGAACTGCCAAAGACAAGAAAGTGTCCAACGAGAGCGTTAAACATTGTTAATCACTGGGCCCTCAATGAGGACGCTTTACTAGGGGTGGGACGAGCCACAAGCCCAAACCCCAAAACTGCATTTAATGAAATCGCATCATAAAAATCACCCGGGAATGAAAAAACACCGGAAAAAACGTCAGGCCGGAATCCTCTGATTAAATCTGACCATTTAAAAAGCCCATTAAAATAAAACGACTGGAATCAGTGCTAAGTGAAAATTCCCTCTCCTGTGGGCACTTGGAAAATTCCAGAATAAACTTCAACAACAATTCACCGGCCCAAACGAGGCCCTCCAAACATAGACAGGGAAGTAGATAAATAATATATCCTCTTCTAAAGTGATAGGAACCGTAATGGAAGTGGTGAATGGCTGGATAAAGTGGAGACTCAGCATTGCACTGGGATAAAGTGACTTTGTGTTTATTGACAACAGGCCGAGTGAAAGCAGCCATTTCTGACTTGTGCACAGAAGCTTCTGTGTTTCAGTGTTCGTTAGGGATGGGCAGTGTGTGACGGTGTGTTTACAGTGTGTCAGCCAACTGTGACTCATATCTGCACCTGCACCATGAGGCGCATTAATATACATTTGAATTAATGTGTGGTCATATTATGCATATTGGCTATTTTATTATGGTTTAAAATAATACTTCGATTTTTTTTTTTTTGACTCTTTTGCTTATTTTTTAAAGTCTTCTATAATATGAAGCTGTTTCTGCTTATTTTATTTTTCATGTATTTAATAAAAAACCTTCTCAGAAAGATTTACAAAAATCACTTGGGTAGTTTTGTATATTATTTTATTATGGTTTCAAATATGCCTTTTTTTAAATTGTTTTGGGTATTTCTTTTTTTCTTTCTTTTTTTCTTTTTTAGTGTTCTAGGATATGAAGCTGTTTTTGCCTTATTTTATATTCCATATATTTAATATTAGTAAAAAAAAACTTCTCAGTGTATAATATAATATGATCAAATTTATATATACCAGGGTTTTAAATTAAATAATAAAGTACTTTTTCTTTTTGTAAAATGTTTGGTAACACTTTACAATAAGGTTCATTAGTTAACATTAGTTAGAGTATTAACTAACACAAACTAACACTGTGCAATACATTTGTTACAGTATTTATTAACCTTTGTTAATGTTAGTTAATACAAATCCAGCTGTTCATTGTGTGTTCATGTTAGTTCACAGTGCATTAACTAATGTTAACTAATACAACCTTTGATTTTAATACGTATTAGTAAATGTTGAAATTAATATTAACTAAGATTAATAAATGAAGTATTGTTCATTCTTAGTTCATGTTAACTAAGGTAGTTAACTAATGAACCTTATTGTAAAGTGTTACCAAATGTTTTATTGACTAAATATGTAGAAAAAATTCCAGTGTCAGTAACTATACCATCATATACTGTTACCATGATCTAGGATAACTCCTTCCGTGATTCAGGAATGAAACCGCCCACCCCTGGTGTCGCTGCCATAGTTTGTTAATGTGTATGTGTATGTGCCTGTGCATTCATTATTAACTTGTGACATTTTTAGCTCCTTCTGTCTGCAGGATGCAGTTGGCGGCTTCTCTCCGTCAGTCAGGGGTCATAAACTCAGTGAAATAATGAGCGTTGGCTGATTCTCCGTGCATTAAGCGTCTCTAACACACTCTCACGGAAACGCAGGGATTCACCCATGACACGGGAAATGTGTTGAATCCTGGGCCGACCCTGCCAGTTTCTGGCTGGCGCTGGACCAGTGGGTTGTTTAAAGGGAACAGCGGTGCGCTCATTCACGAGTCTGAAGTGCCGAACGCACTGTTGCCGTTTCAGGGAGTTGTCAGATTTGAATTACAGCCCCTTGAATGCTTTCCTTCAGTAGCCGCTCACATAAATTCTACCCGCCGCACACTTTTTTGCCTCTCGCATTTGTGAGAAAACACGTCAGTAAATCTCGACATGGTTGTTCTTGCAATAAAACTGCAAAAGTTCTGCACTTTACTGGTTGCATTTTTGTGCTTTATCGTTGTTGTTGTGAGGGAAATGTTTTATTGTACCGCCGTGTTCCAGCGCTGAGGTTCTGCGCCAACAAAAGCAATGATTTGGGCCAGAAAGGAAAAAGGAGTAAACAGGAGGAAAAGAAGGACGAATGAGGGGAGTCTAGGATAGCATAACTCTCCGATTTCTTCCTAAACCCAACAAGGCATATTCGGATACATTAACCGCTGCTATTCTTGACCGGTTTTCTTGCTATTTGTATATGGAAATCAAAACCCCAAGTCTGCAAAACAATAGACTGCTGAGCTCAAAAGCTGGCGTTTTCCCCTCGCACATATACACGTTTCCTTTTTCATCCCCTTCCTTGTCATGTGCAAATGATTTTGTGTGGAAATCTGATCTCTTTTGTGCTGCGTTTAGTGGGAACGCAAGAAATCACAGGCTGTGTCTGGTTTCAGACGATTTCTCATTCTGGCAGTTTGTTTCCACACTGGTGGAGTTTTAGCGACGTAGGCACATGAAATATAGGCATGAATATTTACTCTTTTTAGCTCTGGACTTGCGTTTTCTCTCTTTGTTTGTTTTCAGTTGTGCCTGACAGAACACATGATAGTATTTCTACAATCTCTGCTCAGACTCTCAAGAGTGTAAACAACTCGTAAAATAGAAATGAGTGACATTTGAGAGCCAGTCTTGGGCAGTCCGAGACGTTTATCTGAAAGGAGTCGATATCGCAGAGAGGGACCAAAAAACCAGAGGCTTGACTGATGGATAAAAGACCAGCCTTTCTCAGAGATATTTAATAAATATTAAAAAAATAATAAGCCTCCATTTTGTAACAGAGTGTTTATTTGAGTACTTCCGTCAGTGCGACACTACACTACAGCCTGTAAAACATTGAAATAAATAGCAGTAAATATTGATAACCTAAAAATTATAAGAAAGTTGCAAACAAATATTCGTTTTATATATCCCGACAAAGATGTGGACACGAGCAGGACAGAGACAGTCACTCTCTTCTCTAATATCTTCATGTTTTCTCCTGATGTTCAAAGCTACTGACACTTGTTGTAAAAGGTCTGAAGAGCGAACAGTGTCAAGACATTTAGGAGACGCTTGATTTTCTGCTGCCAGAGAAAGCCAAACTAAAGTGAAAAATAAAGTGAAATGCGCTGTACAGATAAACTTGCATTACCATAATAACAAGCACAAACTCAGCGAGCAAAAAGGCCTATTATATTCACATTTTTACTGTGGTAAAGTAGAAAAAAACACTGTAGGACGAATTAAAAGCGAACCAAAGGAAGAAACGTTTATAATCCACTGGGAAAATGGGTGAGACGTGTGTGAAGATTTGGGAAAAGAAACAAGATGTTTATTTCTCTGATTATACGCTGATAATCGGGAGACCAGATCGCAAAACATAATACAAAGCCGACAAAGCTTAGATTTATGGGCTCATGTGACGTAGTAGACGAATCCAAAGTTTCCATGCCTTCAATGTAACATTTCATTTCTAACCTATTATTTCTTTTGTAAACAAAGCTTTGTGCTTCACTCGTGTCAATATTCACGTCAAACAGCATTCATGTACAAATTTTTTTTACCGGCAAGTAAAAAATAAAAATCAAGTTTACCGGCAAAGCCCTTGTCATTTCTGTCTCGAGTGTTCCTGAGGCTGGCGGCTCTACCCTCGAGTCTCTTTACCTTCCTTTCGTCTTTCCTCAGGTTCACGAGCGCAGTGGTGAAATGTGCAGTGACGCACTGCGAGTCTGTGACTGATAGTTTGTGATGGCCATTTTAAAAGTGTATTTCAGATCACTCACAGTCGCTCTTTGTCCCGGTGGTCTCGGGGTTACAGAAAAGTCCCTTGTGTTGTGTAATCTGCAAATGATAAAAAGCATTTTCCCTCCAGCCGCAGTAACTTTATATCATTGAGCTGGCGTGGCGTCCCATGCCTGGATTTTTCCCCCATATTGTTGCGATTATGTGTGCGTGTGGGTTGGAGGTGAAAACAGTAGCCCCATTTTCTTTTCTATTTAGCCAGCTGAATGTGCTGTAAGAGCCGCTTGTGAGAGGGGAAAAAACGCTGGTTCGAGTTTCTCACCAGATATGGAAGAGATGAAGCAGATAATGATTTGTTAACTAGGGTCTCGCATGGCCTTTCCCAGCCTCCCTGAAGGTGAACATTTCAAACGTTTCCATACATGGAACAATCAATGTGCGTTTGGATCTGAATGGTTTTCGACGCTCATAAAATAATTGTTTTTATGAGAGAACAAAGTCATCAAGGTTTTTTTAAGTGCGCTCAAAACAAAGAAATGTAGGCCATATGCAGATTTCAGCAGCATTGTTTCTTTTTGATCATTTGTTCATTTTCATTCTCTCAGCCGGTCACAACATCTAAAACCCGCACGACTCATCTGTGCATTTCTTTATGTATTATGTACACAAGTATTATGGCTCTTGTATGAGTGTATTGAAATTTCCTTCGACTTATTCCTATTCCTTTTTTTTTTTGCAATAACCTCAGTCGAACTGCTGTTCTTCTACATTTGACTCATATTTTCCATTTAACTTGCCATTCAAAATCAAAGTGATGATATATATATATGAGAGTTGTGTGGTTTATAACAATGTCTTTTTCTTTCTTGCATCCATTTATTGCATAGAGTTATAAATTATTTTACCCATAATTTAATGTTATAGTTTTGCTGCCTTTAAATACAAATATTATAGTATTTTTGATATATAACAACAGAATTTTTTTTCAAATCAGAAAATCACAATTAGATTTCTTTCCACAAAACATGCAACCCATATTTCTGCCATGCATTTTCCGACTGGATTTGCTTACTGAACTGATTGGCTTTCTTACACACATCCATATTGCATAGTCCTATTAATCTCCGCAGGCAGCACATTTTTGTATTATTATTTTACCCGTAATGTAATGTTATTCATTTGCTGCCCTGCAAGCACTTCTAGTTTGCTTATTGTCTTATTTCGCTGTAGAAGCAATGTTACACTCGCCCGGACTTTTCTGCTCCGATCAGAATACATTACGAAGAAGGTTTGGATGTTGCCTCGTACATCATTTTGACGATCATAACCCAAATGGTTTTCGCCTACGGTCGTGAGTAGCCCTCGTCAATGGACAGTCTCTTTATTAATCGTATTCGGGCCTTGTTTTGTCCTGTCGAGTCTTTCTCCCCTTCCCCTCACCTCTGAAGATAAATAACCATTCAGCAGAAGGTTTCAGATGGTAATTGACAGGCAGCACTAAACAAATTCACTTGCCCTCCGCCACCCCTCCCATCCTAAGCCCGTCTAATCTAACTAATGCCCCCGTTTTTGTGCTGGAAAGTGAATTAAAAACAGCCAACTCAATACCTGATCCATATCAGGCAGCTAGTTGCATGCACATTAGCCGTTCGTCTGCAGCCCCTGTAATTGCGTTACACCACTTGAAGGCTGTAACTATTAGGAACATACAATCTCCCTGCCGTTGTTAATCGCAGCCTCCGCAGGCCTGAAGGCTCCCGATACCCAGATTAAGGGCCGATCCGGATGGAGCGCGGGGCGAAAATCTCCCTCGAAAGCCACAGGCGGCCATGGAAAGCATCTTTGTGAGGACGAGTTCAGTTGTTGGGTTGGTAGATCTTTCTGGGAAGCCGTCCACTAATCAGCATCTTTCTGCTCGCCACCATATTTCATCCCTATTGTGCTCCACGCCCAACAGCGTGGCCTGTTTTTCTCTGTCTTTCTCTTTCCTCCCTCCCCTCCGGTTTCCCGAGCCCTTCATGCCTCTGCTATCTGTCTTCATTCTTACAGCCAAGAATATGCCGGAGACCACACCAGGCTTATAATCTCCCGCTCTCATTTCTCACTGCTGCTTAGAAAGACTCTTTCTTTTCTGGGCTTTTTTTTTTTCTCTTCCACTGTAACTTTGAAAATAGCTGCGTGACGTCATTAGATCTCTCTTTTTCTGTAAAGCAGCTTGTCAGCTTAAAGGTGATTTCTAGTGTCACCAAAATTACATTGCAAAAAGAGTTTTTCTGAACACTTTTGCCTTTCATTGATTGGACACTAAAATTATAGCTAACTACCAGTGTTTTTTTTTTTACAGTGACTCTTACATTTACATTCATGCATTCATAGAATCTTCCATCAGGCGTTTTATATATTGAACTTTTTCCCATCATGGGATCGTTTTATGGATTTAGTTGCACTTATTTAATTTAGTTTTAATTCATTTTTATTTTTAGTTAAATTTGTATGAACTAAACCTCTACTTTACTTACTTTATCACTAGAAAACATTTTTAATAACCTGTAAAACATTAAAGTATTATGGTAATTATTTCAGAATATTCTCGTTTTATAGAACCTTTTTGGCATAAAGAGTTCTTTTAAAATTCAGTCAAGAACCCAAGAGTTTTATATTGAACATTTAAATGCATTTATAAAACACATTTACATTTATGTACTTAGCAGACACGTCTTACAAAAGAGGGACAAAAGCAATTCGTCAAAGAGCCAACAATATAGCTTTTATCCAAAAGCAGTTCGTCAAAACAAGTATCAAGTATTTACTCTGAGTATTTTAACATGCGAAAAGAGGACACTTTAGCCTGTCGTGCATCTTACACGTTGAGGTTTTTATGTTTTCTCTTTGTTTTTGGTGGCTTTGGGCATGTAGACAGAGGAATGCGTTTAATGGGGTTGGTGTGTACATACAGAGGGGGGTTGCTGGGATATAATCACTAGATGGTTGCGTCTCACTTTACATGATGCTCGCCATGCATTCTATCGACAGATGAGAGATTCTCTGTGAGAAACTGCGCTGTGGCAAAGATCTGGTTACACGTTACAGGCCTTACAGTTTTACAGAGCTTGCCAAGATGGTTGGTAGTTTAGGGACGTGTCCAAGAGCTACAGTAACAATCCCGGTTTCATTGTTAGTGTCACGCAGTTTATCTTATGGAAATGTAACACTCTTAACCTCTGCCACATTCCCTTTTTTGTAAGGCTAAAAAGTCTCAATTACATGCCATTCACAACCTGTTTTAATTCCTGTAATGGTGTTTCAGTGTCAGCATCATGCAGTTTTTCTTTATCTTAGTTCATATTTGTTTTTAAGTTTTAAAATGACAATTTGGTTGTAAAATATATCACAATAAAAATAATGCAAACATATAGGCTACTTACAGGGACTTTCAGGATACGTACGTGTGTGACAGGTTAAAATCATTATGAAATGCCCTTTTTTTCCCCCCTGTAATGTGATGCATTTATGATTAAATAAGATTTAACAACAAACACATGATTTTATCCATCAGGAAATGATTGGATGGTATAAAGACATACAATAAGAGGATTTGGTGGTGTCAGGAGAATAGGAACTGGTCCTCGAGGTGTTGCATGAAAGATTATAAAGGCGCATTTTTCTCTCTAGAATAACATGCATTGACGAATCAATCCCTACTAGGAATGTTCATTAAGGAATTAAATGGAGTGTATTTTGAGTTGCTAGGTAATACTGGAAGAGACGTATGGCTCGCTTTGTTGCCGTATTGGCCGTCATCTGTTCCAGTCTCTTTAATGGAGACCCCTGAGTGAATCCAGAGAGCAGCTCTTTAAAATTTTATAACTCTTAACAGGCTGATTTATAATGATGGGCTGAAGCGTAGTTCTGCCGCAGCAGAAATTTCTTTGTCAATACGAAGTGCATAGACAGAGATGTCCGAGAACAAAAGAACGCCGGCGTGTTTCGACACTGACAAAGTAAACCAAACAAGAGTCCCATGTGACCTCCGTCTCTCGAACCTCTGACCTCTACAAAGTCACTTAAATCATTATCTCCCCAGCCTCTTTCTTCACAGGTCCCGAAGCTCTACCTGCCAGCTGACGTCCAATGATCAATTACAACGGACAGGGGTATCCGTGTCTGGGAAGCTCCCTGGAGGCGGATTTGTCAGGGATGGGGGGTCATCAGATATGCCTGCGCTGAAGCATTGGGGTGGTCGGGCATCTCGCGCACAGACAGAAGGTCGTTTTGTCATTGTCCTTGTCTACTTCGCATTACTCACCAGTGGGGCGGGTTAATGATAAACCGATCTGGCCTGAAGAAGCAGTGAGTGAGAGCCGTGCCAACGACCAGAGACAGCCGAGGGTGTCTAGTTCGGTGATTCAGCCAGGCTCTGACAGATAATCCCTTAGTGGGAGAAACTGGGAGTATCCGTGGGAGAGATCCGCTCTGAACGACATTAATCCTGCTGTTTATTCTGTCGGTGGCTGTGTCCTCTCTGTCAGGTGCGCCGGCCAGCGTCCAGGACCCCGTTCGGCGCCCGTCACCTTCAAAGCCTTGTTTGTTTTCGCTGGAGCGTCTGAGTGATGTTAGTCTCCTGTAATCCTATTCAAAAGTCCCTTCCTTAGCCGCCTCCGTTTCCCAGGATCAGGAATCTTGGAGCAGGGTTACGTGGACGCCTAATTAAGCTCATTAACAGCAGCGTTAAATCTGACTCGTCATAAGCAGGCCAAACTTTATCTTGTACTGTTTGTTTATATAAATTCAACGTTTTATGCGTCAGCTGCGCATTTATTCATTAAATATTTGGGCTAATTTAGGATTTCAGTGTAAGTTAAGAGTGCTTGATGTGTTAATGCCATGCACATTTTCTTCCAGAATTAGCACAGAAAAGTCCTTCTGCTCATAATTCACGAGTTTCCTTTGCTTTTAAAAACACTGATCTCAGAGAATTTGAGCAAATGAGAATATGGTAGATGCAGTCTTGCTAGTTCTCTTGCTGAAATGTTAAGTTATTTGTTTAATGTCATCTTGTATGGGATGTTGTAGCATTCAAGCATAAAAGATGATCCCCCGGTTTCACAGATAAGGCTTAAGGTAGTCCGAGACTAAAATGCATGTTTGAGCTGTTTTAACTGAAAGCAACTTGCACTGGCATATCTTAAAATATGTCAGTGCCATTGTTTTGTCTCAAGATGCATATCAGTAATGTTTTTTCTAAGGCACGTTTATAAAAGCTACTTGAATGTCCTAATTGAACTAAGGCCTAATCCTAGCTTAATCTAAGCCCTTTCTGTGAAACCTGGCCGATATATCCTATCCTAACAAACCATACATCAATGGAAAGCTTATTTATTCAACTTTCAGATGGTGTATAAATCTTAATTTCAGAAAATGTACCCTTGTGACTGGTTTTGTGGTCCACATTTGTATATTTTAAATTTTTAATCAAACGTGTCAATTCATCTCGTAGCTGTTTGTTTTGGATCAAGAACTGTCACAAGAGCGGTCACTACTGCGGTCTATTATCACAAGATAACAACGTGTATGTATACTTTCCTACTTAAAACACCCACCTCAGGTCACACACAGCAGGACCTGTAGTCGTAGAGTCAGGATATCCTGCCAGAACCCATGGGCCGCCCTGTCTAGCATTGATTTACTGATGAGTGACTCTTGGGTAAACAGTTTAATTTCCCTGTCCTAAGCTCTCTCATCTCTTCTAATGTGATGCAGGTGAGTGCCAGAGAGGAAAACTCCTCCGGCGTGATCTAACCCAGTCTCCAGTCCTGTAATTACATCCCCAAATACACCCTGGGCCCGCTCACAGTGGGGCGACGGCGAGTTTAATCATCTGTCCTTTGATTGTGCCATCTAAAGAACATGCGTTTGATGCAGAACATGCAATGCTTTTTGTTCTTGTAGCCCGCTGTCATATCTTATTCCAGACATCTGTTCAGTCGTGACCCCGCCGTCTACTT
Source organism: Leuciscus idus (assembly GCA_021554675.1). NCBI lineage: Eukaryota > Metazoa > Chordata > Actinopteri > Cypriniformes > Leuciscidae > Leuciscus > Leuciscus idus. Next base: position 28,805,238 of record CM038645.1, on the reverse strand, counting down.
GCACTCTTATGTTTTTGAGCGAGGCATGCGAGGGGGGCTGTTTTTGTAATATTGCAAGAGTTTATTTTACAGATTGTCTTTAAAACCCCCCATTTAATTTGGGTCTGTAGCTTTAAGGCCAACATCTTTATGTTAGTGTACTCCTAAATGCTGATTTAGCATTTACTATCTGCAGTCTTTTTTGTTCCAGGAAAATGGGGCAGAAACATCTATGACTCACAGGGGATTAACGGTATGCAAAAATCCTTACGTACGTACCTCTGTTTTGAAGTCTGTGAAGTTTAACGGACACTCACTTGCTGTCAGGACGAGCCCTTTATGCAAAAGGGAAATACTAAATGCATCAAATGCAATAAACAGCACATGCATCTGACAGGACATCTGTGTGAGTTAGTTTGAAGCCTATGAAGCTGTTAAAACAACGCTGCATTTATTGATTATAAATGCGTGCCGAACCAAAAGACGTACCGTTACACTAATGACTCGCCTTGTTCGCAGTGGCAAATGCAGATTTTTGTCTCTCGAATAAGAACGCTTTCTCCCACTTATGCCACCTGCATAGGACTAGCTATTGCTTATGTCCCACTCTAACTTCCTGTTTTAACAGGAAATAGGTCATCACAGGAAAGAAAATTGAAAGGGAATCACTGCAGAGTCAATTTGCCAGAGAACTCAGAGTTCTCCACAGCGGCTACTTTTGTCTCTGATAACATAATTGGGACTCAGGTACGACCTGCCCAAAATACAAATTGCTTTTCACAGTATGAGGTTCAGCGCGTCTGCAAATGTGCCACGTTGAGAGGAAAAAATAAGAATGTGGAATGTTTTCACATAGTTTCTGGTGCTCCACGGATGTAACTGTTGCCCCCAGAATGAAATAAGAGCATAAACAGTCTGCTTCCCAGCATAGACACACATGCATCTTTTAATGACATTCAGCTTTTTCCCTGCTCTTTGTTTTTGTTGTTTTGTATCATTAGTCTGGTTTCCATTACATATGGCGCTGCCCACAGTCCACTCCGGGGAGATTCGCATGCTATATGCAACCACAGAAGACGGCCTGTTTGCCAGCTTCAGCTTAGGATGCTCATGATGTCATTTCCTGATCATCTGACTCCTTTTTAGGGATTTGGCAAAGGCTGCAATTATTTTATGCGCAGCTTGTCAGTGAAGTACGGCTCTGTGATCGGTAGTAAATGCTGCTCCATCTGAACTCCAGAGGGCGTCTCACACACACACACACACACACACACACACACACACACACACACACACACACACACACACACGCAAATATCCTTCTGAACACCAGAGGGCATCACACACACACACACGCCAAAATATGCCCCGCAGAAGTACGATAAGACACATCATTCTAGGAAGTCCCTATGGGCATCATACTATCTGTAGCTGAATAAACAGAAGATTGAAATGCTTTGATTTATTAAATGTTGTCTTTTGTTATAAACAACTCAAATTCGCAGTGCTTTCAGATGGAGCAGCGTTTACTACTGATGATCACAGAGCCATACGTCACTGACAAGCTGCACATAAAATCCATCGCAGCCTTTGCGATTTCAGAATCGCAATAATCCAAAACGGTTTAAGCGCGATTAATCGTGCAGCCCTACTCCTATGGTGTGTTGTGTCTGTGCCACAATAGAAGAAAAAGCCCTGATAAGGATAACCTACCGGACTCTTCTTTGCAGAGTGAACATGGCAAACAAGAACGCCGTTGACTAGACCCGAACTGCATGACGCCCTTCCTCCCCTTTGGCCCATTACCTCTCATCGTGTTTATTCTGCTACTCCAAATATTGTTTCATCACTTTGAAGAAAAACAGCAAATAGCCACAAGGGCGTCTTTAAGGCCGGTGTTTAACGTAGTACGCCGTCCAGCCCAGCGGGGTTTGAGGTGCGCTGAACGCGACTGAATCAGACCTTTGATGCTGACTGGCCCTGACACAAACAATGCGGCCTTTCACAGCCCTCACCCTGTTGTAATTAACTTGCTGAAAACCTTTTCCACCACTTGTTTTTTTAGGCCGCTTTCCACCGCTGCTCGAAAGGGCCCAGAGGGATGCAGAGTGGATCACGAGCAGGAGAGGGAAGGAGAGAGACAGTTCCACTGAACTTTTCTTATCTTTTGCCCTTTAGAATTACCACAGAAAAAGACATTTGACACAGCAGCACAAAGCAGTGACTGTTTCCCAGTGTGCTGATGTTAACCCTCTTGATTCTTTCAGTAAGACAATTTTAGGGTGAAACGTCACCAAAAACCCCCAAAAGAGACAAAGGGGAAACAAAAGTGGCAAGTTTGTGCATCTAAAGTCTCTTGAAACTCCCTATGTCATAAAATAATTGTGGGAAGACTCACAGTGTATTTATAAACTGCTTCCTGGAAGCAACTGGGAGACAAATGGTGCAACGCTCCAGAGTGCTCTCATAAAAACACAACAGGACTGGGACAGAACCCCTGCCGCTCTCAGAAACGCACAGCAGACACGCTTGCTCTGTTCCAAGACCAAGTGAGCTACCTACTCAGACTGCATTTTAAGGTATCATGCTGGCTTTTAAAAAAAGCTATGCAGATTAATTATAATGCCTTTTAAGCTATATTCTTTTCGAGAGACTCTTAGTCAGCAGTGACACAATGTAGAGCTCAGTGAAAAAAGGACACTTTTCAAAATCGAATACAATTCAGTCTAATTAAAAGGACTCCCCCCCCATAATAATGTTTGTTTGCAACATGCTGGAATCAATTGTGAGTCCTGTGTGCTTTCTGTGAAGAGTAGTACTTGTGTGCGGATGTAGAACATTTCAAATTCAATTCACATATATTTGTTATTGCTTTTCACAATACACATCGTTTTAAAGCAGCTTTACAGAAAGTGCATGAGTCCACATTACAATTAGAGTGATCTGTTATCAGAGGTCACTGTCTAAGTTATGTATTTCATAAATGTACATATACAAAAATCACAGTTAGCGAAAAATGTATTCATTTAAACAAAGTAATAATCAGTCAAATCAGTCATTTGTGCACAATTCAGCACAAAGAACAACATTCACAGTACAGTTAACCTTTCACACGCGTGGGTCCAGACGCCTACCTGTTTCTTTTCTCTTGTAGTTGTGAAGTTTCCTTGCAATTTGGACGCTGTCTTAGAAGGTAACTGGCTAGCTAGGCATTAGACACAAGGCAAGTTTACTAGGGTTTAGAACAGAGCTCTTTAATATCTCGAGTAATGTCTTGAGTCCTCATCCGCTTGATAAATGCTGACCTGTGTGGGCCTCTTTTTCCAATTCGAACAAGATCAGGTTCATTAAAGTTATTTAAACTCTGCCATGCATGTCCCCAGACCACAGAATAAGCATTATCGATGTGGTTTCTGTGAATGCTGTGTCTGTGTGTGAGTGTGTTCATCAATTTGTGCTTCTATACCTCATCCTGACCCTTTACTCTTTTCTGAAACACACTCCAGTGGTCTGTCAGCTGTAATTAGCACCAAGCATTTACCTATTTGCTCTCGTTGTGCAGGCTGGTAGTGCAGTTACGCTTACTCTGTCTGACACTGTTTAACTCCATTGCCTGTTTGATTTAATGTGCGGTGCTTGTATCAGGCCATCATCATCTTCGGGACGACATCATTAGTGTGGACCGTGGTTAGACGTCTGGACCCATGAGGATGGATGGTAACTATTGTGAATGTTGGGCTTTGCACAAAGTGCAAGATGTTGCTTGAGCTAAAGCCAAGTTAATGTGTTTTGACACATATTACAGGCTTAATTGGAAATTTCATTTTCTGTCACAATGGGGCGGCTTTGATGGCCAATTCACACAGAGTCAATCTGTCTGTCTTTTTGAGAATGAATCTCTGAATCTCAGTGCAAGACCAACTGAATCACGCTGACCGAATACACTGGGATTTGCATTAGCACTGCGTTTATCAGTTGTGCACTGTTGGGATTTAACTTGATTAGTTTGCACTGATTATCTTCCTTCTGGCCCAATACGACACTCTCTGTCTTAACTTTCAGACCCAAGATGACTTAGCAGCTCCACAGCTCTGCGTTGATGGATCACAGTCGACAGCTTTCTAAATCTGCTGTCATTTCATACGCCAGTTATGAATGATTCCTAAGGTTATACTGAGGTCCATGAGGCAACACTTGATCCATTAATACTAACAAATTATTTTCTCTTCTGTTCTATATCTATAAAAGCGTTAGACTAAACTGGGAAGGGTCATAGCACTATTGTTGTCCTATTGTTAGTTTAACTGCTTCTATTGCTCTCCTTATTTGTAAGTCGCTTTGGATAAAAGCGTCTGCTAAATGATTAAATGTAAATGTAATATTAAGGAAGTTAAGGAGTAGACGCAGAATAAAGCTCCTCAGACGAGCCAAAGCGAGGTGAATGTTTTCCTGTGTAGAAGGACGTTTGAGAGCGCTGGAGGGAGTGTGATTGCTCCGGGGATGCAATGTCCAATCAAGTCCTCTTGCTGAAGAGATTGGCTTCAGGGATGGAGTGGGTGTCTCTGAGTAACGTGCGCTCTAGCTGGGTCAAGGGCGGACGGTGACTCTTGACCCAAAGCGTCATCGCTGTGGGTCAAGATTGCTGAAGTTAATCGAAGCTGATATTTGCACAACACCATGCGTTTTGTGTTTGCCTTCCACATTCAGTTCTGTCACAGTTAAACCGCTTTGAGAAAAGGGCTCTTGAAGCGACAAAGGGAGAGCGCAGTGCTTTGAGGCTGCTAAGCTGCTAAAAGTCAAAAAGAAAAGTACAACTGTGAGTACGACTTATAACCTCTCATTTCTGCCTCTGATTACACCTTTGGAGCAGCTTCACCTCCCTCTTTGAGAAGTTCTGGGAACTTCCCACTCGAAATAGCTGCACTTTTAATAGAACATCAAACTGTGATGAACGGAGGGGAGTTTGTAATTTTAGATGTTTTCCCCCTCTTTTCCACAACGCTAGAAACCCGAGAGGGGACCTGGTGAGGGAGAGAGTGACTGATTTGAAACAGTGAGTGGTTAACCTCATTCATTCTCCAATCCAACTTACTCCCCTCTGGCTGAACCCCTCAGCCTCATCTGCATGGGGAACCTGAGATGGCCGCTCACCTTTTGGAAGAAACGCTGTTAAATGATTGAACAGAGCAACAGTAAATGAGAGAACTGTCACCTTCCTTACACTCGCTTCAGACTCTCACTCACTCCTCCCTGTCAGTCAATCGTGATTGAGTCCGAGTCAGCGTTCAGCCTGTTGGGCCCTATCATACACACGCGCAATGCAGCACTAGCTGCGACGCAAGTGTTTTTTTTGCTAGTTTCAGCCTGACGCAGTTTTCATTTTCACGTCCTGCGCCACGTTGCTTAAATAGCAAATGCATTTGCGCCCATTTTTTTGCCCATGAGCTGCTGGTCTGAGAACGAGGTGTGTGTTTAGGCGCATTGTTCGCGCGTTGCTATTTTGACCAACTGAAACCTGGTCTAAAGTCAATGGTGCTGTATTTTGGCTGCTCACCTTTTGGAAAGACACTCTGTTAAATGATTGAACAGAGCAAGAGGAAATTACAGCACTGTCACCTTCCTTAAGTTTGGTTTATACTCGCAAAAATGACGTAATTGCGGTGTGGGCGATCATGCGTGTTGAGTGCACCAGACCCCATTTCGCGTGGCGGTGTGCACAGCGTTTTTTGTAACTTTCCGCACGGGGAAGATTCACGACTTCGAGCCGAATCTGGCAGAGCATGTACATCTCAATGCACCGGCACCCAGTTTGTGCATCTAAATTGGTTGCTTACATTTACAAAATGAGCCTACAATAGCAGACATAAGCCATTTTGATGAAAAGAAAGGTCCATGTGTTATAAAAATGTTCACAAAACTTAATGGAAAATGTTTAGTGAAATTAGAAAATATGTAAGATCTCGCTAATTTAGTTGTATAGGCTACGTTCTCATATTCATTTATTTTGTTCTAATCCACAAGTAATTAACCTCAAGGTTTACTGCTTTACACAATTCTTTTGTAGTGTGGTTTTGGTGAAGTGTAGGCTACTAAAATAAACATTCACATGTGTACCTTACTTCTTCTCACCGCTGATTCCTGATGGTTTAGAGGACAATTACTCAGAGTCGCCCCCTGCCGTTACAAAGAATAGTACAACGGCGAGCGCGTCAAGTATAAATGCCTCGTCCGTTTGTGGAGGCTCGCATAAAGTACAAGGCTTTACACTCGCTTCAGACTCCCACTCACTCCTCCCTGTCAGTCAGTTGTGATTGAGTCCGAGTCAGCGATCAGCCTATTGTCGGTTGAGTTATTCCTCCATGCTAAATCATACGTCTACCTGCTGTGCTTCTTAGATGGGCCTCACTTGACCGTACAAAGGTCCTCGCTTGATTCATTCCATTGTTTTTCCGTGCCATGATCTACAGCCTATTGAAGACTGAGAGCAACAATACATCTATTCACACTGAGCATTCAAGGCCACCCAAATCCCATATGGCAATGGGAGGATGCTGGGAATTTCCTGTTTAAAAAAAAAAAAATCCTTACCACAAAAATTCGCTCATGTCTTTGGCAGATACTTTCCAGTGCCGTGTGGTTCTGCTTTCTGTCTTGCGTGGCAGCTCTTCACCAGCTCGTCTCTGATCACAGTAGATTCGTCAGGTTTGAACCCTCTCCAGTGGCCGCGGACCCTTCGGTGGTGGTCTTATATTCAAGTCCCTGTGAATAAGGAGAGTCTGCTTTGATAACCTGACCTGTTTACTCACCAGTGTCTCCAGGGCAAGGCAGCTTTGATCAGCTCCAAATTAACTGACCAGTAAGGGAAATATTTAACGTCTGTGATCCCAGCTGGTTTCTCTCTTCTGCTCCAGGATGTTTTTTTTTTTTGCAGTGCATTTCATCTCTAGTAAATGTTTGCTGTGTTGAATCCCTTTTTAGTTAGTCATAAAGTTTGCAAAGTTTTTCCTCCACAGAAACAGTCAAACCTAAATTTATTCAGACACCTTGCTATCCTCACTTACATAAATAAACTATAGTGTCCTGCACCCACTAGTAAAAAAATATCAAAAATGATACAGCCTATGGTGTCTGAATAATTGTTGGTTTGACTGTATATGTAACCAGATTATGCAAATTATATGGAAATGGAAGCCCCATGCTAATAAGCTAACGTTTTTCATTTCTGGTCACTTTCTTTGGCTAAAGAAAAGGAATAATCTGTTCCCTCAAAGCTCCATAGAAATCATCCTTCATTAAATATAATTAGATAATGCTTTTTATATACCAATTTAACGTTTAAAACTATTTAGCAGATTTTCCCTTTCAGAATCAGCATAGAAAATGCTTAAAGCCTGGTTTTAGTCCATAAGGGACCATAGTTTGACCCGTTTGCTACATCTACATTATATTTCTGTGCAGTTAAATGCCTAGTGTGCTTATATAGACAGTATTTTGAGGTTTTTTGCCTTTCTATGCCACCCTTATTGGAAAAGCTGCTCGTGTTCCAGGCATATATGCCGTTGTGTCCAGACCGTACCACGGTTTCCACCGCATCACTGGGGCGATGTTAAGCCCTATCAGGACCTCTTCAACAACAGTGCCCTGATTAATAGCCTCTCACCACCGTGCCATTCATCATCTTTAAAAGGGAGACAGAGAATAAGACGAGAGAGGAAAAAGAGGATAGAGGTAAGAAAAGAGGGTACTAGGGGAAAGTGCTTACTTGAGAGACCTTAAATCATCCAGTTTTTTTTCCCCTCCTGTCCCCGCTCTCACTATCTCTTTTTGCCTTTCTTCAACCCTGTGCTCTCGATATCACACTCTTCCAGCCGCGGTGTAATCATCGCAGGTGTGAATGCGGGGGCAGATGCATTGTTGGCCTGTAGGTGAGCTGGCAGAAGATCGCATATGTCCTGTTCCCGGTCACAGCGGGGGAAAGTTAACCGCATCAAGGTCAGCTTTCGGGCACGGGTGTATTTGTGAGGTTCAGTTCTCCTGATTTGCTTTTTAATGAATCACAAATTATACGCAAATCAAAGGTCTTTTTTAGAAATCCAGCTAAGCCATTTTTCACCCGTTATTGCTCATTTCCGCGGTCATTATGTGCCGGCCAGCAGACATCAGCAGTGGTAGACCACGGTGATTATGGCACCTACATCTTTTTAAGGAGCACAGATAAGAATGAGGAATGAGCTCTCAGGCGCTTTAGACGCCAGGTACCACATAGATAATGCTGGTTCCATTACCAGAACCGTATTTCAGCACAACCGGCCGTTATGCTCAGTCTCTTGAATCATGAATGGGGAAGATAGTCCAGAACACAGGCACAAGTGTGTCCATATTGCACTGCATGTCACTGGCAAAGGCGTTGGCTCCCGCTCTAGGTCGCCACTGTGAAAATATTGGCCGATCTCTATCGGCCCAGTGTGTGTTTTGGCGTGCCATCACAAATGTGCCCCTCCTGTCCTGTTTTCTTCTTCCAGTCCTGGCCTGAGATCTGGAATGGGCAGCTTGCTAACCTCCGGGGCAGGTGGCCTGCCTGATGGGCCCAATTCATCACACTGGTTGGGTCCGAAGAGGCCCCTAAAGCCTTGTTTATACTTTCGCCTGGCTCCGCATAGCGAGCCTCCCCAAACGGACGAGGAATTTATCCTTGATGCGTTCACCGTTGTACTATTCCTTGAAACGACAGGGGGCGACTCTGAGTAATTGTCCTCTGAACCATCAGGAATCAGCGGTGAGTTGTAAGGTATACACTTGACAATGTTTGTTTTAGTACACCACCAATACCACACTACAAAAACAATGGTGTAAAACCCAGTAAATCTTGAGATTATTACTTGTGACATTAGAACAAAATATATGGATTTGAGAACATATGTATAGAACTAAATTAACAATCTCTTAAATATTTTTACATTTCATTACGTTTTGTGAGCATTTTTATTAAGCATGGACCTTTATGTTCATTAAAAAGGCTTACATGCTATTGTAGGCTCATTTTGTAAATAAAAGCAACTAATTTAGACACACAAACTGGGTGCTGATGTGATACGCACCTTAGGCGCCTTCGTGCTCGTGCGGACGCGACGAGTATAAACCAAGCTTTACTCAGGCCTGTTGTTGTCCATGAAATGTCATCAGAGATTACTACTACTACAACACTAGACTCTCCCCTGTTTAGGCCTCATCGACACGACAGCCATCGGCTCTGTTCCCCAACAAACGCGTCTCAATACCGGCGTGATGACTCCGATCGTCAACCAGATGGAACTGGATAATATTCTGAATATTCTGAATGTTCTGATCCAATCTGACTTCTGACCTGTAATGCTGCCTGAATCATAATCATACACTGTTCGTCCATTGGCCAGAGGAGAACTGAGTGACTGAGCCTGGGTTCTCCAAAGGTTTTCCTCTCCATTCTGTCACTGATGGAGTTTTGGTTCCTCGCCACTGTCGCCATTTTCGCCTCTGTCGCCATTGGCTTTTGTCTTGCTTAGTTGGGGACATTTAATTTAATATTCAACAATATTATTGCTCTGCCTGCATTGACACCATTATATGAGAACTGAACTGAGCTGGACGACGACATCACGGTTTTCTTCCGAGCGGCTTTATATATATATATAAATGAATAACTTTTTTACAACAAAAAATTAACCATCGCTGAACTTACTTAAGCTTAGATCTGGAAACAAACTTTACTGCATTAATTTCCTCTTATCTCTGTAAAGCTGCTTTGAAACACTCTGTATTGCAGAAAGCGCTTTATAAATAAAGGTGACTTGACTTCATTGTGATAGTTATTAAATAAACCCTGATGATGGGGCTGTGATAGGAATGCTTTCAACCCACACCATAGGGAAGTGCATTCCAGACGAAAAACCGGCCACTCAGAAAGAGAAGGGGAGAGAGAGAAACCCCAGTTACCCGTAAGACGGATGGCTTGCCCCAGGCCTGGTCTGAATGCTGAAACGCCCCCTGCGGTGTGGCAGCGAAACATCCAACACACAGGCTTTCATTTGCTCAGCGGGAGAGGGGTTAGCCAGGGCCAACGGGGGCCAGACTCTTCACTCACGGTATTAAACGACAGCCAACAGTTGGCATGAGAAAATCAGCTCGGGCCTCCCTGCGTTGCGGTGGATTGTGTGGCCCTGGGGCCCGCCTGCACCCCAGCTGCTGGAGGAAGAAGCCGGATCGAGCCGAGGCCCCGGGGCCACATGAAAGAGTCCTTCAAAGACTCTTCTCTCGGAACAATAGAGGGCAGGCTGCCCTTTCTTTACGTTCCTTCATGCTTTTTATTGTTTTTTTTCCCATCAGGCCTTGTGTTTGGAGGCATTTCCTGTCAGCAGTGCCTGTTCCACCGTTGTGTGTGTGTTTATTTGCAGTTTATCTCCTCTTGTGAGTGCCAAGTCCGAAGAAGCGGAGCTGCAGGCGTGTGTGTAGTGTTGTGAGATGGAGACAGCTGGAGGGTATATTTGAGATTCCCAGGTGAAAGCAAGTTTATTTGGAAGTGAATTACCCATGTTGTCATTCATTACCAATAAACAAATAAACGCGAATATGATCTAGCCTCCAAATCGTCCAGATTTTGGGTTTCGTAATTGTCTTCTCAATTAATCAACATTGAGAGGTGGAAATTAAAGGGACAACGCTGTCTCTCTTCATCAGTTCATCTGTGTGATTTATCAGTTCCTAAAATAAAGTCAGACAACAGAGGTTGCTCTTTTATTTAAGATTAATGGTTGTTCTCCTCCGTTACATTTCATTAAAGTTACTTTTTTTTCATATGTTTCTCCTAACGTTCTCTAGGGGAAATAAAAATAGACATACATGAGTCGATAGTTGTCAGCTAGAGAATGAATATGGAGCAGCTCAGATTATCCGATCGTGAGAAATGTGTGAGTTCATATTGAGATTTTGATTTCAGAATCACTATTTGAAACATTGTTGATCTTCTTCTGAAACACTTGGAGACTCTTGCAAGATTACCAGGTTAGAACATCTGAGAAGCAGACAAATCTAAATTTTTTCTGATTAAAACGTGAGATCTTCTACCACACTGTCAATAAACATGTCTTCTGCATAGATGAAATGCTGAGCTGATCGCAGTGCAAACAGCAGCTGATGGAAGCAGTGTGAAAGAGACTCATTTCACAACTCATGAATGTGCATTTTTCCACATCACACAGTCAGAAGGTTTTTCTCTTGTATGACTGGTGTTTGGGTTTCACTCTTTGGCATGGCAGTTGTTAGGAAACTCAACAGTGGCACTGGTGTTCCCACAGCCTCTACTCTCCATTATTCTCAGTAATTGCATTATTGCCTCTGATATTATTTTTTATTATGTTTCCCTCCATTGCTCCTATGACCATACATATTGTGTGTGTGGCACTTGTCGATCCAGTGATGATGTGGGAATGTAAATGCGGTGCAGTGAGAGGCATGAATTGCCATGAAAGGCACGACTAGACAGAACGACTTCACCCCGGAGCAACCTTTAATCCGTGTACCTGTATGTGTCCAAGTGTGGCATTTCACAGCATAACAGACAAGCTTTTCAGCGGCTGATATTTACTGAAAATGAATTTCCACACATTCTATTTAATCAAATGCCAGCAAATTAATTGATTTGGATTTTTTTGCTTTCCGGCATGGGCGCTTTTACACTGTAGACTTTATTTTGATGTATTTTCCATTGGCTTATAGCTGTGCACACTTGGCTGAAACACAGGGTTAGCTTCCCCTTAAGTCTGGTCCAAAATGATCAATATTAAATTGGACATTGATGCATTGGCCATTGAGAAACCCCATATCAGTTGACTAGTTATGACTGTTGTGGATATCATGTTATTAATTGATACATTTTTTAGTATTCATATTTATTGTGCCACTTGGACATTAGCGTTGAGCGCAATTCAGAGTTGAATTAAGCCTTTTAAAGTACAATTCAGTTCTTTGGTATTGAGGCAGTGAACAGGATGCAGAATTGCAATGAGGAAGTAGAATAAAAATGTCATGGTACTTTAATATTTAAGTTCAAGTTTATCAAGGCAAACGTTACATTTTGATTTGATTAAACCTTTTGAAAGTTTTGAAAAACCCCTTGAAGATAGACTGATCCTGTTTACATTTACATTTGTATTTTATATTTATATTGTATTATATATTATATTATTATATTAATAAATGAACTTTTGTGTGTAAGGATGGAAGAACACTTTCTTTCCCAGAATCAGAATGCATCACCTGTTTTTCATTTTTATATTTAGTAAATTTCTCTTTCTGTCATTCCAATTCAAAATCAAACATAACTTCCTGTGTGTTGTGGCCAATTCAATTAAAATTAGCATGGCAAGGCCAAAAAAAAGAAAAAAATAGTTTATTTTTCTATTCCCATTTGATTTCAATCTGACCCAGTTCTCTAAACCCTCAAACTGTATCTTTCTCATTCATCTCCATCAATAGAGCTTTCTCCATCACGCACGCAACCGTACACATAAACACAGCCCATCAACTCGTTTTAATACACCTTTTGTGTGTTCTCCTCGAGCAGTGGTGCGCACTGGCAGTGCTGTTAATTATCCGTCTAACACCTCAGACAAATGGGGCTGAAAGTCCATCGCAGCGACCCCGAATGAATGTCATCCGCTCACCTCTCACTCCAGCGCTTGCTAACTCACCGTAAATGGATTACCGGGCACTCGCTCCACAGTTAACCCCTACTCTCTACATTCAGTCATTTTGTCCAGTCAGATGTTTAATGTTGCTTTGGGTGAGGAAAACGTTGGATCCGATTGCCAGCGGTTCTCTCTTCACAGATATTCTCGACGGTCGTGCCACTTGTGCTCTTAGTGCCGCTTTCTTGAGCTCACGCCTTTAATTTTTCAGTGTTTTGTTCCGTTTGCATAACCTCCCGTTGACCTCGCTGTTGTCAGTCTCATAAGGCCGGTAAAATCCACCCTTTCTCTCTCGCTCTCTCTCTTTCTTGCTCTTCCTCTTTGTGGATTCCAGAAAATGTCTTTGTCATGAATGTAATTACTGGGTATGGATCTAATTTAAAATGCAACAGAGCATAATGGGCCTCACATTGTGGATGAAGCACGTCAGGTCGTGATTTTTAGAGTAGAATTACACACTTTTGAAAGGTCATGCAATGTTGTACGACGTTGCTGGATATTACTCGCATCACATCAGCAGTTATTCATCTGCACTTTTCTCCATTCTGAATGGCTGTTTAAGTTCTTGGGTTTGCCTTCTCACAAATGTTAGTCTCATTACTGTAGGTCTTTTTCAGAGTTACCACCCACAGGTTTTGCAGTAAATGTTAATTTAACTTAACTTGTGATGTCAGTCGTATCCGGCTTGTTTAGCAAATCGGCTTCTAATAGCCGTGTTGTGGCATGTTTTGATTGCACAGGTCTAAGTTGATATACAATTAACCGTCTTTCCATCGCAATAATATGCGAGCGTGCAGGAATTCGGCTGAACGAACGCAACCGTGTCTGACAGCTCAGACGAAAGCTCAGTGGCCCTGAGAATGTACACGGACAAACCTGACAGAAATTAAACATGTCAAACGCGTCCTTTGATTCTCTCCAGGAAAGATTGCACGTTAAGGTGCTGCGCAATACCGTCAACTCATCTGCAGTTATTTTGCATCACTGCCTTTTGTGCCGAGTTTCTGTAGAAAACAACATGTTTAGCCATAATTAACATGGAGATGAAATCCTGTGTCACGTTGATGATTAGCATTTACATTTACTACTATACTTACACGAAACTTCTAGGTAATTTAAAGTATTGCAGTGTAAGGAGTAAATTAGATAATTTGTCATGTTGCTAATGGAGAGGCAATGCATCAGTCAAACCAAAGTTTATTCAGACACCTTCAACATTTCTCACATTATCACAGTTTATTCGCTATAGTTTAGAAAATGGTGATAAAATATGAGCAGAACTCAGTTGATATTTGACTGGTTTTGTCCGTCCTTCTGTTAGACTGTCTCACACATGAATTATGTTGAATATCTGTCAGCTGTTAAATTTAACTACACAATTAGATAATACCAGTTTAGCTCAACCAATCACCAAGCAATGCTTCATTTTGTTCAGTCTGTGTGTAAAAAGAGCATTAGCAATTAAAGAAAAAACACTTCAGCAAAACATGATCAGCTCAAAGTGTCGGAATAATGTTTGGTCCCAAATTTGTATACATTTTACTGGTAGTCACTGTATGAAGAATATTTTGGTATAATATGTCACAGTTTACTTTATCTTTCTCTCCTCACTTACATAAATGAACTATAGTGTCCTGCACACACTAGTAAAAAAAATAATCAAAATTATATCTGGTGTCTGAATAATTTTTGGTTTGACTGTATGTGTTGCTAATAGAGGGAAAGAGACTGATTGTACTGTAAATGACTCATATGGCAGCTCAGATTGAATCTGCAGCTTTCACTGTATCGGCCGGGAAAATATTCAGTCTGACACCCCCCCTCCCGTCTCTCTCAGATGGGCGGCCATTTAACCCCGCCACCAGACCTGGTGAAATATTAATGCACTTAAACGCGGATGAGGTGAAAGAGGTCTGCGAAAGACAGGACCCCTACAGGCATCCCTCCCGCACGCATGTACGCTTCTCAATCACACAGTCACGCATACAACACTGGTTTGCTCACCAAGGCTGCATTTATTTGATCAAAAATACAGTTAAAAGAGTTAAATATTATTGCAAATATGACTATCTTTGGAAACACTTTATTTTACAGTGTCTTTATGTTATATAAATGTTATTTGTACTTACTGTAGTAATAACAGTAAATTATGCATAATTACATGCAACTAACCCTCAACCAAACCCTAATCTCACCCTAACCCTATAGTAAGTACATGTAGTTGCTTAATATTACTCAGTATTTAAATATACAGTTACACTGTAACAATGACACCTTCAAATCAAGCGTAACCCAATCTTTTGACCAGTTCTGTAGGTTGTCATTGGCATTTAGCAATTATGTTGCGTCATGCGTCTGCCATTTGAACGCTTCTCCAGATTTGAAACAGAATCTTAAAGCAGATTAAGGGATAAAGGTGTGTTTATTTGAGAGCCGCAACCCCAGAATTCCCCTTGAAATACCTGCCGGTGTGCCAGAAGCTCCTGGAACCTGTGCAGAATTTTGATCTGTGGGAAGAGGGACGGGGGGGCGTTCGGAAAGGCCAGGGACCGCGTGTGAGAGTGAATAATGAATAAGAAGCTAGTTGGGGAAAGAGATGGAAGGAATGATAGGCAAAAAAAAAAAGGAAGAGTTTTTAGCAAGCTAGAGCAAAAAGAAAGAGCTTGGCGTAACACTTAAACCCGGCAGGATTACGTGAACTCTAAAACGCAGGGCCTCTGGGATGTGCCCTACCTCTCCTTACACCCCACCCACCTGGTCATGTGATGCGCTAAGCCTTCCAATCAGAACAGGGTGCATATGTTGTGTCTCCTGACCTGACCTGACAGTGTTTTAGTCATTCACGTCCACTCGTCATAGCACTTCCAAAGCGTTTCTCACTGTTTAAAGTGCAAAATGAAATCAATTTAGTTTGTTTAGTTAATTACGTTTTACTCAAATGTTTTAGTAACCTACAATAACCCTGTTTCGGAGAGCAGGAGCTGCTGTGATGGGCTGCCCGCTGCACACCAGCAGCTCACTTTACATTCATGTCAAAGTCAGCCGTGGGCCTGGAGGGCTTTGACATGCAAGGCCTCTGGTAGGGTGCTGTTGTCATGGCGCTATATGAAGTCATCAGTGCTCCTTGATGCTATCACTCCATTCGCTGCGAATCCCGCACGGCCTTTTGAGACCCCGACCCCCCGCCTCACCTCCGGCACGGTCCACTTCCATTAGCACCTTCAGAAGCCTCAGCTGGGATTGAAGTGACAAAGATGGCTAATATTGTGCATTAATATTTCATACGCGCAGACAAATCCATGCATCTATGGGTGGCACGTATACGTTAGGATTCAAACTAATGCATCTTTATATAGTGGATGTCGTTCTCCATTGAAACTCCCTATTTTGTCCTGCTTTTAGAGTAAAGAATCTCTAGGATGAACTTCATCTACAATCACGTGATTCTTCACAGACGTAGACACTGGAGAGCTTCACTGTGTGTGTTTTCATGCAGTCCTTCAAAGACAGGGATTTTCAGATTCAATACTTCAAGTTAGGATCTCTAAGCAGCACTCGTGATGGCTTTAATAATAATAATTATTATTATCATATGCAATTATTATATAATAATTAAAATAATATACTGTACATTTAAAAAAATGTTAAAGCAAGAATCATAATGCACTTTCAATGGAAGTAAACAGGGCGATTAAGGGTAGGACTAACAATTACATTTATAACCAAGTGACGATTGTTTTTTTCCCCTCCAAATATATAAAAAAACATGTTAATCCACATCCTGCCCACGTTTTATTTTATTTACTGTAATTTTATTTTCTTTATTATTATTATCCTGCTATAGTTACTCTTATTTAGTTGTGATACTTTAATTTTTTTTAATCTAAATTGAGCATTAACAAAATATATTTTATCTCTCTGAATATTTTAGTCAAATGTATTGCAAACTTTTTTTAAACAATTTTTAAAGAGAATTCATGTACATGCTTTGCTTTTTTAATCCTCAAAGAGCAGCAAGACAGAAATGATTATCTAATGGTGTTCAACATTATGAATCTGCGGAGCCCGGGATATGGTGATGGAAAAAATTTGACATGGGAAGGGTAAATATATTTTAATGACTTTGCGTTCCCTCTCAAAACTTTTGTGTTCTCCGGAGAAGCGTTGTTCACTCGCAAAACTTCAGCATTTTCCCTGAGAAACGATGCGTTCTCTGGCAAAACCATTGGATTTTCCCTAATAAATGTTGCGTTCGCTTGCAAAACTTTTGGATTTTCCCCGAGAAACGATGCATTCGTTTGCAAAACTTTTGTGTTCTCCGGAGAAGCGTTGTTCACTTGCAGAACTTTAGCATTTTCCCTGAGAAACGATGCGTTCTCTGGCAAAACCTTTGGATTTTCCCTAATAAATGTTGCGTTCGCTTGCAAAACTTTTGGATTTTCCCCGAGAAACGATGCATTCGTTTGCAAAACTTTTGTGTTCTCCGGAGAAGCGTTGTTCACTTGCAGAACTTTAGCATTTTCCCTGAGAAACGATGCGTTCTCTGGCAAAACCATTGGATTTTCCCTAATAAATGTTGCGTTCGCTTGCAAAACCTTTGGATTTTCCCTAATAAATATTGCGTTTGCTTGCAAAACTTTTGCGTTCTCCTGAGAAACGTTGTGTTTTGAGCGCAAATTTTTCCGGGCAAAAGCATTGAGAAATATTTTTTTCCTCACATCTCATGTTCTTTTCCTTTACCATAACCCTTTAGGGGCTCCATATGAAGCAAATGCTGTAGATAGAGCTTAACTTCTATTGAATGTGTAACATTCCTTTAAAGATACTCAGATCTTAAGTCATGGAAAGTCCAAGAAAAGCACAACCGCGTTTGCTTTTGTGTGCTGCTCTTGTGGCTGCGTGAGGCCGGGCTTGCAATTCTTTAAATGTCCCGTCCATGAAGTAATTGTACGCTGTCTCCGGTGATTGGTAGCTGGGAGAAAGAGTCCGTCGACTGCCAGAGAACCGGATCCCTGTTTGCTCACGTTCACCCTGCGCCGTATCATTACCGACATCTCGAAGAGCCCTCACCCTGCAGATTAGGGTAAAGTCTTGGGGTGAACAGGGCTGAAATGCCTCTGTTTATTTTGGCCTGCCGGTTATCTCATGAATCATTTATTTGCAGAGCACAAATACGAGTTGGTAAGATGCTGTTTGAGCCCTTCATGCTGCCAGGGTTAAGTGGCCGAGCATCTAAAGGGAGACGAGGAACCATTAGGCAGATTCGCCTGAGGAAAAGAGCCACCAGCTGCCAGACAGATGACTGTGCCACACGCACAGGTGGGCACGCTCAGTGATAGGTCTGTTAACTCAGACGCCACTAATGTGTGCTTTTCTCTTCTGAGATTTGAAGATCTGCTACACATCTCTCATTCTTATGACGTCCAGCCCATTTGTGCGGCTTGAAACAAACACATTGCAATTCCATATTGCACTTCACTTTTAAGGTTTCGAGTTGGCGGCCATCTTTTATGTGTTATTTTTTTTTTGTATTTATTTATTATGTAAATGCATTTTTTAAATGGAAATGTAATGGGGAAAGAACAGAATCTCAAACTCTTTGACGTGTTTGTTGTTTTAATAACATTACAAATCGTCAATATAAATAATTGGTTACACTTTATTTTAAGGTGTCATTGTTAAACGTAAATGAAAATTATGAAAATGAAATTTTTTTTTTTTTAAATATAACTAAAAACAATTACAAGCAGATATCAAAACTAATAAAACTGAAAATATGAAAATACAAGCTTATTCAAAATATTCATAAATACTATAATAGAAAAAAATATATATTAAAAACTAATAAAAATGATAAGCACATATCAAAGCTACTAAAACTTAAAATATGAAAATATAAGCTAATTCAAAATATTCATAAATACTATAATAGTATATAAAAAATTATAATAAAATACTGGCAAAACCAGTATTTATTATTTTTTTTATTTTTTTTAGTAGTACCCTGTAAATGGCAGATTCTTCAAAAAAAAAGCCATAGTATTACTGTGGTTCTTGTCCAACAAAAACAACAACATGATTTTACCATGGTATTTATTTTTTTGCTCACATAACAGTTTGTAGGAGTTTTTTTTGCTTGTTTTTGAGCAAATATTTTTCTGCATCACCTCCGAGAACGCTGTGCATGGCTTTTCTTTCTTTAGATGTCAGTAATAATTTTCTGAGAGTTCGTCATGCGTAGGTCGGTACATAAGCCGCGGCGTGAAGTGACACGACGGCGCGTTTGATTGACAGCCTGTTGATGAATCCAGCGGCTTTGAGCTCGGCAGAGCAGATCATCACCACGATATCAAAATAAGCATTATGAAAAATACAAGCCGTTTCCCTGCCATGCATCATTAAAACCATACTCTCTGCCTCTGTAATCATATTAATTCCTTAACAGCTTTATTTAATGACAGGGAAACCATAATATGGAAATCCTGGTCGTTACGAATTGCTATAATTTATGAACAAAAGCAATGTGACGGTGAGCGCGGCCAGCTGATCCAATATTGAGAGATGTTCTCGGCAGAGCTGATTATCAATACGGAATTGCAAATGTGCGGAAGAAAGCTTCCCAGCAGTCTCGGGAAAACCGTCTGGGAAAAAAAGAGAGCGAATGGAAAAACCTGAGGCGCCATACAGTTCCTCCGTATGGCAAAACATGGAAGTGTTCAGAAGTCTGCCGGCTACAGGAGCCCATGCTGTACTTGGTGTCTAAATAACGAACTCGAGTCGGCAGTGATTTCCAGCGGCTGTAAGTGACTGGGATGGTGATCCGGCCAATACCAGCACGCCTGCGCTTTCATGTGCTCCTCCACATCTCGCTCTCGCTCTCTCGGCCTTTCATTAGTTCAATCTGTGCCTCGTGCCCCGCTGAGTAGAAAGAGCTTGTTTTTTTGTTTTTGTTGTACCGAAGTAAAGGAAAGGGCAAGAATGTGAAGCACAAGAGGCTTCCGGAAGGGTCCGGGGAAGTTTCCGGGCGCAGGTGTCCGTCCTCGTGCTGGTTTCCGACAGATGGCCTGTTTCTGAGAGTCCGGGATGCTTTCATGCCACTGCTGAGAAGCTGTGTAGTTCATACTGGTTTAGTTGGTCAAAATAAAGTTTATTGTCATTTTAACTCTTTGCTGGTGGGTATACGGTACTGTTTCAAACTTAATGTTTATTCGTTTATTCGTTTGTTTATTCATTCTATTGTTTGTTTGTTTGTTTGTTCATTCATTCTGTTGTATGTTCTTTTGTTTATACTGGTTTTGTTAGTCAAAGTCAGGTTTATTGTTCATTTTAACACTTTGAAACCTATAGCCACCAGCAAAGATTTCATTCATTCATTCATTCATTCATTCATTCATTCATTCATTCATTCAGTTTGTTCATTCATTAGTTTGTTTATTCATTTGTTCGTTCATTCATTACTTCATTAGTTTGTTCATTAGTTTGTTCATTCATTAGTTTGTTCATTCATTCCTTCATTAGTTTGTTCATTCATTCCTTCATTAGTTTGTTCATTCATTCGTTTGTTCATTAGTTTGTTCATTCATTTGTTCATTTATTCATTTGTTCATTCAATAGTTCACAGGCTGGTTCATTCATTAATTGATTCATTCATTCGTTTGTTCGTTCGTTCGTTCATTCATCCATTCATTCATTCGTTCATTTATTCGCTTATTAATTCAGTTGTTTGTTTGTTGGTTCACTCTGGTGCCCCTTCTTTGATTCATTCTATCAGGCCTTTCATACTTTTTAAAACTTTTTGATTTTATAATAAGAATTTATGTAACACTTCTTTTGAATTTTGAATTAATTTCAATAAGCTAGAATGGCAATTCTCCACCTATTTACTGCCTCATCTCCCATTCAGTTCAGTTCAAATTTGAGGAATATAATAATTTCAGAGAGATCCTGAATGGCGCTCAGCCCTGTTTAAAGAGTGAGGCCGGTGTGTGAAAAGTGACCTTGTAAGCAGAATCGAGTCTGAAGACTCTTTTGTTGCCTCCTGCTGCTCGTTGTTGAAATGCATCGGAAATGCCCCAGCCGTCTCTTTCCGACTGTCTCCTCTCATCTGTGAACTTGTTCGTTTGAAGCCGAGATAAGTAATGTGGTTCTCCGAGCTGCAGCTCCATTTTTGCTTCGTTTATGATCAATAATAAGTACTCCGAGGGAAGAGCGAGCCGAGCGGGTGTTGCTGATTTATTGATTTCTGTGGGGCCGTACCGCATGCATGCTAATGAGCAGCGTGATGCATTGCAAAGCTGTGAACTCTGGAGTGTTTTCAAATTATTGTAACACAGCCATCGACCCGTCCACCTCCACTGTCTTTTTATGTGGTTTTGGTGTTAAAAGCCACATCGGAATTACGCTCATCTGTAAAACGTGGCTTTCGTGCTCCCTCTGGCAGAGATTTTTATTTGTTTTTCGCTGTTTGGCTGTGTTTCGCCTTGCCAGAGCTGAAGTTTGTAGATGAATGTTGTTTGTGGTTTAAAGTGACAGCAACAGCCAGATCAGCTAATGTTGAACACTGAGCGTTTCTCTTGGCTTCATCAGAACCGGAAAGCTCAGAGGAAAATATTATTGCTCTTTTATGAGATGACGCAAACTCTGAATCAACACGCACCAATGCTACAGTTTCCTATATGTCATAATCATTTGTTAACAAACAAGTATTCATTACTTCAGTGAGCTCATTGTTTCTGCCTTACATTATTGCATTGTTTAAATTTGTATATTTTTAGCTAACTGTGATTTGTATGTGTATATTTCTGAAATGCATAACTTAGACAGTTTCCTCTGATAACAGATCACTGTATATTATAATGTGGACTTTTACATTTTCTGTAAAGCTGCTTTGAAACGATGTGTATTATACAGTACCAATAAATGTGAATTGATTTGAACTTTAATTGGGTTCTCTAATATGTTTGGTTTTAAGTATAAACTTTGTTTCCATGTTTATTTCTCATAAGGACGGAGTTTGTTGAAAACAAGTTGATTGTGATCGTACAGTCAAATTAATGTGGAGAAACGGCTCAAATCATTCGATTTTGAGGGAATTTGCGGAGTAATGTTTGAGTTCGTATTGAGATCTTTGGCATCATGGGAAGTCTGAGCACATTTGAGAGGAGATTTCTTCTGAAAGTCTAGCATACATTCTGCATCCGAAAACACATACTTGCCAACTATGTAGAAGGTTAAAAGAACTGTATGAATTCAAAGAGTAGGAGAAAGGTGCCCTAATTCTTCCGGCGATGGACACTTTACTGTCCCATGAGGCCACGGGAGAGGATTTGAGAATGGCAGTGAAGGTCACATGATAATGACGATAATGAAGATACTACATTCACACTATGTAGAACTCACTTTTTAGGAACTGCAAAGTAATTACTTATTCAAAATAAGTACCTTCTCTGAGAGAATACGATCTCGGACGCAGTCATTCTCTATATATTGATGTATTCGATTGGTCTTTTTCTAATAGGAGGAGACCTACATTAGTGTACCTAGTGGATGAAAGTCTGCAGGTGAAGTCTTCGTGATTTACTGTGTGACTGTCTCTGGATGTGAGGTGGTCCGAGCTGATGTGAACGGGAGGTTAAGACAGATTCAGGAATGTATTCATCAGTTTTCCTTTAACTTTTATAGGCGCCGTGGGGCGTACATCTGTGCCTTGATCTTACAACAAACCTGTCAGTTCACATCGCCACGAGTGCTAAATCAATACCCATTTCAAACTTGCCAAATACATTTTTTGATGCAGTTTTTGTCAGGCCTGTGTTGGATAAAGAGAATCTGTGATGTGTTGATATTATACAGTGTTATAGGTCCTACTTCTGAGGGTTTTATTTGTTGAATGAAAATATTGTTTTCATTATTGCTTAGCTTATATAGTTTAGGCTTGCAATACTATATATATATTCTTTAAAAAAAAAATATATATATACACACACACACATACAAGTTTGTGTTTACATAATATACTGTATGTGTGTACTGTGTATATTTATTTTGTATTTATAAATACTCACATATGCATGTATATATGCTTAGCTCAGGAAACTGAATGTTTCCTTTAAGTATTAACTTTGTCTCATGTTTCTTATTCTAAAGGGATAGAAATGGTCACAAATGACACAACAATTTTACATGAAGAATATGGAGCTGTGAAATGAATGTGGACAGCAGTTCAGCTCATTTAATGAGACATATCTGAGACATTAGAGCTCAATCTGAGGAGCACATGTCTCGGTGTGATCTAACTCCTGTCTAGAGGAACTCTGGAGATATAAAGGGCTTTTCTCCGTGGGTCGGTTTACAGCTTCTCCTCCGAGCGCTTGTGTGTTTAGTGGAGTCCTATCAGCCGCTTCTTGACTGATCTCCGTCAACACACCCCAAAACAGCCTTTCCTGATGCTCGCTCGCGTCCGTCCCGTAAGAAAACTCTGAATACCGGGGGGAAGCGGTTTGACAAGGAGAGACGTGAACTAATTAACTAACTTAAACAAACTTGACAAGAGGAAGGAGAAAAAAAAGCTTTCAGTGCCCCCTTTTAAAAAGCCGTTACCAGGAAGTATCAGAATGTGTGTGTGTGTGTGTGTGTGTGTGTGTGTGTGGCCCAAAAAGTGAGCAAAATCTTAATTTGTGGACTTCAGGGATGTCTTCATTTTTCATAAATGAAGTCATTTAAATTTTTACCCCGAAAAAAGCTGAAGGGCTTCTGTAGGGCTTGGTCTTGGTCAATATAATTATCTCTGCTTGAAAAGTCAACGTTAGATGGTTAGATAAACGTGTGTGTGCGTGTGGGTTTGCCGCAGGGCCGTCGCCGCCTCGGCTTCTTTCAGATGGAGTCGTTTAGGAGGTGAAGAGGGAGATTATGGATCATTTGTGGGTGGAGATCTGTCAGAAACAAGGGCTTTGTGAGCAATCCCAGACTTCTGACAAGATGACCTTTCATCCCAGTAAACAGAAGCCCAATTTAAGTGTTTATCATTCAAGGAATGTCAGGATAAACACACAGAGAGCGGCTACACTGCAAAAAAATACCTTGTTTCCAGTCCAAATATCAAAAAATTCTTAAATCAAGATGCGTTACTATATGAGTAAAATGACATAAGATATTATGTCCGGTTTTCCGGGGGAATTCACCAAAATTAAGTGAGTTGATGCTTAAAAAAAGCACAATTATCTGCCAATAGGGTAAGAAAAATAATGTTAATTCAAACCGAAACAAGATTATTTTTCTCACCCCATTGGCAGATCATTTAGCTTGTTTTAAGCATCAACTCACTTAATTTCGATTAATTCCCCCGGAAAACAAGACTTAATATCTTCTGTCGTTTTACAACTTTAGTAAATGCATCTTGATTTAAGAAATGTTTGATATTTGGACTGCAAACAAGACAAAAATACTAGGTAAGAAAAGCATTTTTTGCCATGATATGAAGAGTTTTGCGGTCTCGGTGAGTTTGTGTCCCGAGGGCTCTGTGCTGAAATAAAAAGATGCATCTCTATAGCGTCTCATTTAAATCTGAGACGCAGATGTCTTCATTACGTTCACGATGAATCACTTCAGTTCTTCACACCCTTTGGAATTTCTCTCGCAATTTCTTCACTTCGTTACAAAAGAGGGACAGAACGTGCAAATGTGGGGAGGAGAGATCAGATGTGATGTTCTGTCTGGTGAGATATGATTCCTCTCTAGAGGAAATGACATGCGGATGGTTGTTGATAGTAATATTGTTAACGCAGCGACTATAAAGAGCGTCCTGGTGCCCTTGGAATATACATGGGTTTCCATCAAATCCCCTTTCCCCTGGGAGGAGTTTAGCAAACCAAATCGATATTTATTTTGTTGCGGTCATTATTATTCGTGGAGAGTGTCCACATGCAAATGATTGGATTTTCAGCTTATTAATTAGGGGTTGACAGTATATATGTATGTGTGTGTGTATGTGTGTGTGTGTTATATTTTATGTTAAATATATTATAAAATACAAATAAAATATGATATTTTTAAATTATATACATTAGAATTTAAATTACAATATATTGTTGATTTAAAATATTATAAATATATTTATATGACAACATTTAGATATATTTTTTATAATATTATATATATAGACACAGTATATTTATATATTAAATATTTTCTAAATTGTGTGTGTGTATATATATATATATATATATATATATATATATATATATATATATATATATATATATACATTTTCATATCTACTACATATACTGTACATCTACCTCATATATACAGTACATATTATATATTTAAATTAAATAAAGTAGATATGAAAATGTATTTTCATATCTACTTAATTTAAATACACAAATATGCTTATTTTTTGTATTGAAAAAAAAGTTTTGCATTTTGAAAAACTCAGTTGACCGTCACATAGAAATAAATCCAAATTTGTAACAGTGAATATCAGTGAGATTGATGTATCAGCCCATATTTGTCCATTTTGAGATGATTGCATTGGATATACTGGATATACTGGTCTTCCTAATATGAACTGCAGTTATACTCCGAGCTAATGCAGACACCGCTGCCTTTCTCCCAGTCTTTGTCATCTTCTTTTATTAAACCCTTCTCTCTTCTTCTCATTTTCCTTTTTTGAGATTTGACGAGCTGAAAATAGAAAGTTAGCGAGAGCGGCGACCCAACACTCTTCAAAGGGAAGAGGTCCCGCGCCGAGCACAAGCGCTTACACACATTGTAATTAGAGGAAAGGCCATTATCTTGTAAAGATGTTTTCCTTCACAGACCAGAAGAACATTTGCCTTGGGGATTTTCTGTGGTAACTTAATAATGGAGGCGTTCAGGTTCATTAGCGGCAGCGCTTCTGAAGGCCCGGATTCAGTAATAGGAAAAGTCTTCTCGAATCCGGCCGCTCGTTCGTTGAGGACGTGTTCATCGGCACCCACGCTTTTCAGAGCGAGATTAAGCTTTCTAATGAATTTCCAGTCCTGTACGGTTAAGCCTCAGCCAAAAAAAAATATTAAATCAGAGCGAATTTATCTCTGATGATGTCGCTGTTTCTGCCTCCTGCTCGCAAAATTAACACATTTATTAAACCAATGAATTGAGACGTCTCCTATTAATTGGCAAAAGTGCTGAAAGCTCTGTTGGTAAAACGTACCGCCGAGGCTGGTAAATGAAACTAAAGCCGCTAATTAGCAGATGAAATCGTCCGCTTGTCTAAAGCTATCATCACCACCATCGCGCCCAGAGATTAATAGGCGGAGCTCATAAAAAAAAAGAATGTTGGTAGTTTTCAGAAACAGCTGGTGAGACCCACAGCACAGAGAGGGTCATCACAGGGGCCCGTTTAATGAGTTTGGGGCCGACGGCGCGTGTTCCTCGATGGCACGTCCCGCTCCAGTCTTTGGGCTTGTCAGAGCGTGGCACTTCAAAGGCGGACTCTCCAGAAGCCACATGGTGCTGTTTTAGCATCACTATTATACTCTTCATTCAATATTATTATCCACCTTATTCCTGATGATTCTTATTTTTATTTTATTTATTTGCACTATTTTATTATATTTTATTTTATTTTCTGTTTTTTATTATTATTTTATTTTAGTTATTTTCTGTACTTTTTTTATTTTGTTTATTTTATTTTCTGCACTTTTTTTAATTTATTTTTTTTATTCTACAGATTGGAAAAAGGTGTGTGTGTATATATATATATATACAGTATATTATACTAAATTAGTCTCTTAGGATGGCGGCATGTTGTTGCTGGTGTTTCTTTATATATTTAATATAATATTTATATTATATTCATTTCATATTTATCCACCTTATTCCAAAAGCCACATGGTGCTATTTTATTATCACTATTATAGTTTCCATTCGATGTTCTTATACATTAGTTTTATTTTAGACAACAAATGTTAGTTTTAGTTAAGAATCTTTTTTTTCCAACTTTTATTTATTTATATAGCACATTTAAAAACGTTGTTTCCCAAAGTGCTTCAGAGTTATAATTAAAACATATAAATACATATATAAAAACATTTACCATGCCTAGCAAATGAGGCACGACTACACACTCTTAGACATACACCCTCACACAACTGTATAGTGAGATTAGGATAGAAGAGAGAGAGAGAGAAAAGAAATGAAATAAAAACAAGTCATTACTTTAATGAACAGAAAACCCTTAACTAAAAGCTAAGATAAAAAGATAAGTTTTCAACTGAGAAAACAGTTGCTGGGACAGCCAGCAAAAATTGGTTGAATAATAACCATCAGTCTTCAAACCAGTAGGGTGGAGAGGTTTGGACCTGCCAGGGTCAAAGGGTCACCTGTAAAGAGGTGCTAATGAAGGGAAGGTCCTGTACGACGACTGACGGGCTTTAAGATGAGGCCCGTTTGCAGGCTTGAGTGAGTGCAAACATGACCTGAGACACGTGGCTTTCATTACCCGAACCTCGAGAGCGGCCCACCGGCAACACACCGGAAACAGAACAGGAGGTGAGGCTGATTTGAAATTGGGTGTGCTTGTCAACGAATTGATAACCTGCCCAGAGGCATCAGCATGTGGTTCAAAGACCTTTATAAAATTCACATGTGCAGATTGTTTTTTTGTGCTCCACTAGACTTGCTATGATAGTCGGTGTTGACAGTGTTTCTGGAAGTTATGTTTCAGAAGCAACAGCGGTTATATCACTTGCCCACCGCGACACTATCGATTTGATTTCATTGAGTAATTTAGTTCAGTTAGAGAACAGACACTACAATTAAAAACTGAAGGTGTCTGCTTAATAACTTGTGAGTCGAGCGAGAGTCTCAGCACAGATCAGCAGCAGGAGTCAGAGTTCAGCACGAGAGTGAGGAGCTGAAGATGATGGAGGAGTATTTGGTGTCAAAGCGAAATGTAAAATCACCTATTTAAGCGTATTTGTCATTGTACTGTTTTGTTGTTGTGTTTTTCATTAAGAATAATATGCTAATGAACTCAACATTCAAGCAATCCGCCCCAGAATTGGTGCTAATTTGAAAGCGAAACTAAAATGCGCACGGCTGCACGGGCATTCATAACGGTGCGTGTCCACGGGTGCGGAGCGAACACTTCCAGTTTATTCCTATGGTAGAAATGAATTGAAAACGCTCGCTCTGCTCCGCATCATTATGAATTACCGGTGTTCTCACACTTCGATTAACCGGTGGGAAAATATCCTCACCGTTACATCCCTGTTCTCCACCCTTAAGCAGAGAATAGAAACCGAGAGAAACAACACTTCCGACTTCCTCCAGGATCCCTTTTCCCCTCGAGCTCTTTGACTGCATCTGGTGCACTAGTTGGACGTTCCGGTGTCTGACTCGGTCATTGTGAGCGTGTTCATTACACCCCCCACCCCCCCACACATCTCCTGGGTTCGTCTCTCCTCTCCTCCCTGCTGTTCGACCCGACTAATAAAGCCACTTACCAGCCTTTTAACTCTTAACTGCGCTGGTTAACCCCTCACAGATACAGTCCTGCTCCCCAGCCCTGAAAATACAGTATGTGGATGCACATGTGGAGGCTTGTGTGTAAAAATGAATAGTAATAATAATGCAGTATAAAACATAACTGAATTTCGCATACAAAAAATGTCAATAGTGTGTAGAGATATATGAAGCAAAGCTCACAAGCTGCTTTCTGTTGGACGGCGTGGCAAATAGACCATGTTCCACAGTTATTAACAACATAAATCATCTTTAAAAAATGTAATGTAAATTTATATTACTATACTTTGTGCTTTCTTACCTTGCCATTAAATTAAATCAATGCTGCTTAGAGAGTGACAGTAAATTTATAAAAAACGATTAAAAAGGGTTTTCGTTTATTAAAATAATACTGAAATAAAATATAAAAACTTGATGGAAAAATAAAGCTAAAAATAATACAGAAGCACATAATAACAAAAAGAAAACTTAAACTAAA
This sequence comes from Leuciscus idus, assembly GCA_021554675.1. Taxonomy (NCBI): domain Eukaryota; kingdom Metazoa; phylum Chordata; class Actinopteri; order Cypriniformes; family Leuciscidae; genus Leuciscus; species Leuciscus idus. The sequence goes on along the minus strand of CM038645.1, from coordinate 28,776,549 downwards.
ATTAATGTTAAAACTGAAAATAAATAAAAAAGCTCATATTATTGAAGCAAAATTGAGGAATGAACTGGTATTATGTTATTTCAAACGAAACAAAGTTCATTTCGAGTTCGTTTCTGGAGTCCGAGACAGCGTGTTAAAGTACATTTTCTAGAAAATCCTTTAAACTCCCATTGGTCAGTGGTGATGATGTAATAGGTGGGCGTGGCTCTGAGGCTCCGCCTTCTCTGAGGTGTAAATCTTCTCCAGGTCATTTCTTCTGTACACACTGAACATGAACACCCTGAAGAGCTGCTTCATAGTAGAAACTGAAGCTGTAATTCTAATTGAAAGCGACACTGACACTGTTTTTCATGTTTAATACTGTGAAGCTGCTGCTTTAAAGAAATCAACTGTATAAAGTGCTGTATAAATACAATTTGACTGGAGTGCTGAATTTGGGCAAAGATATGTACATCACTATGATCAGAGGCCTTAATTAAATAGCATATAAATAGTATTAAAATAACACTATATTGTAATAAGGGTAGACGCCATATTTAATTATTAATTATTTCCTATTACTTGACTACATTTTCTGTGAACAAAAAATATGAGGTTTGTCACTCACAGCCTCACATGCATTTGGTCAAGTAAGATATGAATTCAGTAGTGAGAGTTTTGTATAAAATATTGATTTATGATGTTCTTTAAATGTAGCACTTTAATTTATCATTCTAATTTAATGTTTATAGGACGTCCTGTTGCGCCGACATCATAAGATGCATGATTTGAGGAATCATTCATGTCTGGAGGTTGTGTTGTAACAGTGAAGTTTAATACTCGTGTCAGAGGTTTGATGATTGTTGCATCACTATCCACGTTTCCATTACCCTTCAAATTGCTAATTGAAAATACGCCCAATGGAAACACGGCAATTTCGCAAAAACTCCCATTTATCGCAAAAAAGTTTTCCCCACTTGCATGAGGTGCTTTTTCAGGCAATTCGAAAAAGAAACATTTCGCAAAACTGCAATGGAAACAGTTTTTGCGCATTTACAGGTCAGCTGACGTATATGAGGCGGTGTGTTTGGACAGAATACGAGACGGAGTTCTTTATTAAACTGATAAAACACAAAAGAATTACAGGAATAATGGATTCTAAACCTCAAAGAAACACCCAGAAACTCCTCATATGAGCCGCTCCCAGTATAAGGGTCTTCCCTTGCCATTAATGATTGGATAACACGCATACGTCTATAATGGCCAGTGCAGTGGCTGGGATAAACGAAAACCTACCAACATCCGTCGCCATGATTTTTGGAATGACATTGCGAGAGGAAACGATGACATTTTAGTCATATAACATCGGTTAATGGAAACGCCGTCATTTCGCAATAGTTTTTTTGACATCGCAAAAAAATCGCAAACGTTTTGCACAAATCTGTAATGGAAACGCAACTGATGACAGTATTTCTCTAGTTATCTGGAGGAACCTGTACAGGGACTGTGGGTTTGGACCGATTGACGGAGGAATAATGCATGTTTTCTCTGATGAGCAGGAGTTAGTGTTGGCTTGCCGTCTGTGACAGATGATAAAGAGAAGTCGTTGTTTTACTGAATGACTGGACATAAACTGCCGTGTGGAGGAATCGATAGGCATCGCTGCTCACCGCAGATGTGAACAATGTGCAGGAGTGTTTTATCGGCAGCAGATCAACGGCATGCATTAACTCCCTGCGTGTGTCATTTCATAGGACGTGAATATTGGCAGGAAGCGTTTCTACGCCCTATTGGCTCGATTGCTGATTAAAATGAATTTAATTTCTCAAATGAAACCGCATAAATGCTTGTGCGAGCGCATCGAGAGTGAAGGATGGTGGACAGATAAGCTTCTGAACGGAGGCCAGAGAATGTGCATTTAAACAATACATACGACAATATAAACCGTATCTCTCCGCCGCGTTATCTGTCTGAAATACCCCCGATAAATCTGTGTTTATCTGACGTGTGTTAAGAGCTCATGTGTGCAGGTTTCCCTCTTTTTGCATGGAAAAACAGATTTTCTTTCAACAATTAGGCTTGTTGAACGTCTGCTGTGCGTTCGCCAGCTGCTAAATGAAGACGTATAAATCTCACAAATGAAAACAAACACATGCAACGATGTTTGACCCTAATTAAAGCCGGGTCGCGAACACAACGCAGCGAGACGTGAGGACTGATATACGACTTCTCTGCACTCAACGTGTGTTTTGAATTTGCCGTTGACCGGTGTTTTACCCTGACGTGTCACTTTAAGCACTAATAATGAGGATTTACAGCTGACCGTTGGTTCTGGATGCAGGACACACACACACACACACACACACACACACACACACACACACACACACACACACACACACACACACACACACACACACACACACGCATGCATATCAGCAGCAGAAACACTGGGAATGCAAGCAGCAAAGTTTGTTTCTTCTTATTGTAACCTCTCGGCTTGGCTTGCCATGTAACTGTAGGCTCATTACTGAGAATCACAGTGTTTGAAGAGCTGGTTTAATGACAAACGAAAGAAAAAACCTTTCTCTGATTGAATTGTTTTAGTTGCAAGGAGTTTTGTAATTAAAACGCATTCTGATAGAAACTTTGATTCTGATAGAAACGTTTCACAGCGCCAATTCTGTTGCTGTCAGCGATTCTGCATATTTGTAATCCTTGATGAAAATATTTGTATTGATTTACACAAATGCAAACATCTGAAACATATAAGCAATGCAATATACAACTTTTAAACTTTGCTCTTGAATATTATTTTTGTGTTGCGATTCTGAATATCATGCACTGTGTTTACTGGTAAACAGTAGTATCTGCTTTAGGAGCGCCGATGACGTGTAAAGACGTGAATGATGTGTGTGTGAGAACCTCGGTTTAGAGAAGCAGGTGTTACGAACACGCTAATGATGATCAATGACTGACTAATGCGTTCATGACCTCTTCGCCCGCGTTAGCTTCAACCTGGAAGTGCTTTATCTCCCTTTATTGCTCTCATTTCTACTCTAATGATTATTTACAGAAAATCTAATAATAATAATAATAACGTAGGCCTTATTGAATGACTGTCAGATGCTACAGGTCTGAGTCCAGCCTGGGAAAACGTCTGCTTTTGTAAGCGTGATGTTTGAGGTGTGATTCCTGCCAAAGAAATGCTTGTTTGAGTGTCTGTGTTCATAGTGTTCACGTCACACACAGAACTAGGCTTTCCTCTATTGCCCGCCAATTATTTTCCCTTATTGATGATGCACACTATATACAGATGCAAACAGAATATGACCTGCTGAATTTTGTTAAGCATTATAAAGAAAATGCTTAATGTGGTTTAAAGGGGACATATCATGCTAAATGCACTTTTTTAGCCCTTAAATGCATTTTGTTGTATATTTGGAGTGTTTAGAAGTACAGAAAAGATGAAATTATTCTCTTCAGGTGCTTCGTTGATATCTTTATATTCTGTTTTGGTCATATTTTTCAACCGGTTCAGATTTTTCTGTTATCTATGACGTTTTTTGAACTATCACGTCACAGTATTTGCAGCGGAACTGCCAAATAAGGACATTGACTTCCGGCCCAACACTTCGAGCAATCCGCCATTATTATTTCTCGCTGCAATTTTGTAGTCCAAGCTAAAGGATGCAGAAGTTACGAGAGGGTAAGTTAAAATGTTCGGTTGTTGGATGTAGTAACCCACACGCTTCATTACACCGTCTAATGTAGATGAACTGCCGCGCTTGTGACAGGGCGCATGTTTAACTGAAAGAACGAGCAGAGAGAGAGACCCGGTCGCGCGCGCACTCACTCTCTCTCTTCGGAGCCAGGCGAAAGTGTAAACAAGACTTCACCGTCTCCAAACTAGACGCTGTCTTGCTCTCTCTCCCTCGGATATATTAATCAAAATAAATCGACACGGTGGTAAAAGGTCGGAAGACCAAAGTTTCATGTGTAATACAGTACACACCATTGCGATACATCCATATGAAGACGACGTTGTTCTGCAGGTTCGTCGTCTTCATTTTCATCTCGCTCCGGCTCTGGCTCGAACATGTAAGGCTGGCTGGACAAGTCTTCCGTTGTTGACATTTTGTTAATAACGTGTGTATAAAAGTTTCTGTGCGCTAGATAATCCTATCTCTGCTACCAGACTACAAAAATGGCCGAACGGGGTGGAGTTGAACCGAGTGTCACCGCTACAACCTGGAGAGGGGGCGGGGTATGAAGTGTCTCAATATTATTTAAAGAGACCGCACCAAAACGAGTTGCTTTCAGAAGCACATTAGAAAAGGGGCCTGTGGAGCTATAATAATGAGGAATTCAGACCCAAGCATTGCAGTTCCGCTTTATATAGACTACAAATGTATGATTTATATGTAAAAAGGAACAATTTAAAAGCATGATATGTCTCCTTTAATGCATTAGACGGTGATACTGGACCAAAATTCAATATAATAATAATAATAATAATAACAATTCAACCTTATTGATGATGCGCACTATATACAGGCAAGTAGATGCACTCAGAATGCAAACACAACAAACAACATTTCCCATGTAAAACCATTATAAAGAATACGCTTAACATGCAATTCAGCATGTGTTCATATTGCGTTCATATGTATGTATGTATGTATATATGGTAGCCTATGTATCATCAATAGTTCGATTATTTAAAATCACTTTTTAAAAAAAATTCACGTTAAGCGTTTTGTAGTGTGCCACTGTTTTTAGTGATTGAAAGACTGATCTCTCATGCACAAAACTTGCATTTTGTTCACATATTTTAGTTTTTCTTTCGATATAATATTCGTAGCTTGAAACGATGTAAAATTGTGCAGTTTATGGGTGTTCTGCCCTCCAGTTCTCCGTGCCAGTCACGAGACTGAACACTATGAATCGATTCTAGGGCTGTCACTTTTGTGAAAAAATCCTGTTCGATTTTTGAGACACAAGTGTTCATGTTCATTTTCCATGTCTAAAGGCTTTTCCATTTTAAACGGCAAATACGAACAACTAACAGGCTTTAGGACGAACATAAAGAGGGCGCTTGAGACTCGCACAAGTCAGCAATATTCCTGATGATTTATTGGCGTGAAGTTTCGTGCACAATGACAAACAGGAGTGCAACATTCTCGAAAAACAATAAGCAGAGTGAACTGCCATAACATCAGTGACAAACATCACTGCCGGCTTCAACATGGCTGTGTTTACCATTAGAAATGTCAAACAAATTTCGCCTACGTAGGCGATTGTAGACCGTAGCCCAAATCTGTGTCTATGTGCATGAGACTGTCTGAATACTGGAAGAATTCACAGTTTTGTAGTAAAAAGAGACACATTATGCAGAAGTATAATTTGCTGTTATGTGTGTTTGAACAAAAAGGGTGGCTAACCGCACACTGATCCACTCAAGACTGGAAAAGTCTACAGAATTTTTATTTTATTTTATGAATTGCATCGTGCAAAAAGTGCAAAGTGCATGTGAGTTAAAAACGTTTCAGCACATTGCTATCTTCAGTGCTGTTATGTGTGTGTGTCAGAGCCTGCAGTCGCTGTGTGTCGCGCGTCCGCTGTGGGCGTATCGTGATCGTGGACGCGCTCCGAGAAAAGACCGTTAAAATCGATTCCCTATTTTCGTTTTCGAAACTTGTGTTGGTTGGCCCGATCGATTTCTGCAATCGATGTTCGAACGTAAAGTGACAGCCCTAATCGATTCGAACGTAACGACATTAGCTCAACCAATGGTGTGAGTTTGGGGCGGGGCTTACTGTTTTTCTGACCTATGGCGGCATTTTGAACCAGTTTTTTTGCTTCTGAAATGACTCACTTCAGCTTTAAAGATGATTTTAAAGCTGAAACCGTATTTCTTTCAGAATTGATATGTCATACTCATGCTTTGGAGACAGTATTTGCTGAACCGTGATGAAGAACAACCACAGCAGAAAGACTCAATTATCTAGAGATGATGAGAAATAATCAGTGAAATTTGCTGTTTGTTTTTTGGAAACAAAACTGCCAACACTCCTCCATCCAACCCTGAATTATGAGAGGAGGCGCGCTTGAAGGATGTGTCCTCGTGCATCTGGACGGGCCCGGGACAGACGGCTCGGTCAGCAGATGAGGGGATTCTGGCCGGTTTCCCCTGTTCTACGGTGAGAGATGTGTCTCATATCGAAGGCTTGTGCTCGAGGCCCGTGTGCGTCGAGGTTTGAGAAGACAGGAAAGCTCGCTGACCCGTGGCGGAGTTCAATTAGCATTTGCAAATTACACCTGCTCTCCATGAGCCTCTGTGCCGGTGCCGACGGGCATGGCAGCGAGGGGAAGATGTTGTCGGTGTTATTGCATGGCTGTATGAAATATTAACGCCACAGAGCCAGCTCTCCGGGTCCCTGTACTCATCAAAAATAGAGCAGAGAGCGAAGGCGAGAGGAAGAGAAGAGCTAGGGGCGTCGCCGCACCACCCGGCCTGTAATGACGTTAACCTTTGACCTCTCACCCCTCCATCTCTACACCTCGTGACCCGAGCGGCCCGTTCCTCTTGATGACATTAGAACAGGTCCGGCGAACCCGCTGTGGCCACAGGCTCCGTACCAGAGCAGCTTCCCTGGAAGGAAAAAACAAAACAAAAAACAATTATATATATATATATATATATATCATATATAATATAATTAAATATATAATTAATAAAAACGATTTTTAAAAATCATTTATAGCAATATATTAATAATATATAAATCTTGATTTATTAGTTTTATTTTATATATATATATATATACACACACACACACACACAAGCTATAAATCAAACAAATAAAAAATTATAAATATAATATTGATGTATAAATTATTAAAAAACTTTCTTTCGTTCTTTGCTTCCATCTTTCTTTCTTTCTTTCTTTCTTTCTTTCTTTCTTTCTTTCTTTCTTTCTTTCTTTCTTTCTTTCTTTCTTTCTTTCTTTCTTTCTTTCTTTCTTTCCGTCTTTCTTTCTTTCTTTCCTTCCATCTTTCTTTCCTTCCATCTTTCCATCTTTCTTTCCGTCTTTCTTTCTTTCTTTCTTTCTTTCTTTCTTTCTTTCTTTCTTTCTTTCTTTCTTTCTTTCTTTCTTTCTTTCTTTCTACAGTTTTCTCCTCCAGTTTGAGTGTGTTCTGTCGCCGGTGTGTGTTTGTCTGGGGAGCAGATGTGTTTGATGATCTTCCTGTACTGAAGGATGTGCTGCAAAATCTGTTGCATAAACACAATCGGCGATGTAATTACCAAGCTCATCATGAATCAACTCGAGCTGGAACCATTGAGGTTCTTTCCCCTTTAAATCAAATTGGTTGCTTATGAAACAATACCCTTCTCCAGATCCGAGCAGAGCGGGAACAATCCTCTTATTTCCTCCGGGGTTCTGATGTGGTTTCCTCAGTTTGCTGTCACTGCAGGAGATGCTGTTTGTGGCGAGACACATGTGGTCCAGTGAGGTTCTGGGAAGGGACATTACTGAGGGCTGATGGAAACTTTTCCAACATTGCTCATGGGAAACGAGTGGATTCATTCGGTGACATTTTTAATGAACAGTGTAATATCTGATCCTGATTGCAGGTTCCTCTGGTAAAGAACCTCCACTTCAAATGGAAAAGAGTGTAAATCTGAAAACTGATGTACCACAATAATACACGGACATGTGAAAGCTAACTGAAGAGTTAGTTCATCCAGAAACATTCTGGACATTCGCTCATCATCTGTTCTGAACCTGAAGGACTTTATTCATTTCTTCTGTAGAACATAAAAGAAGATATTTTAGAATCTGGAATTAATGTGTTTTTTAACAGCACAAAAACATTAGAATTTTTTTTTATCAATTACATTTGTGAATTTTTTTTAATAATAAAGAATATTTTTTAAATTATGTTTATTATTATTATAAATAATAATAATAATAATAATAAGTTAAATAACTAGATATAATAATAATAATAATAATAATAATAAAATTTTTATTGAAAATTTACATTTTCTGAAAATTTACACTTTTTAAAAAAAATCAGACTTTGTATTTGTCCAAAAGGTATAAATACCTGTTATCTCACAGACATAAGAGCAGAATGTGCCGCTCCGCTGGTGAATGTTTTGGTTTACCAGTGTATCTTTTAAGGATTTGATGTTGGCAGTTCTCTATAAGCCGAGATGTGTTTTATATAACACTGCAGGATGTGTCGTGGCGTATCCGAGCACAGGCTCCAGTTATGGTCTGACGGCTGCATTAAAGGTGCGGTGAAAAAGTGGCGCCTGCTTTCGGAAAAAAAGAGACACTTTCTGCAAAGCAGGACGGTCTGTTAATGGACACGGTTACTTATGCTGCATTTGAGATTTTGGCTGAAGGTTGGCGTCAGGTTATCCAGCGGCTCCACACTGTCCTGCAGAAACAGCGCTGCTCGGGGAAATAATGCAGTGCTTGGCCATTTTAAAGGCTTTCCACACTGAATAACGCCCTGACCTGCACTCGTCCTCTTCCAGCTGATGGCGTGTGCATTCGGCTCAGGGGAACAGGTCGGTGTTTCGGTGCGAGCCCTCGGGTGCTCATACCCTCCTCGCTTTGCTTGATTAGACCCAGAAGTCTCAAAGGCCGCCTGGAGACACATTTGTGCAAAATTGCTCTTTTACTGCGTGCACTTGATGCATCCGTCACATACAGAAGGCTTGCTTTTGCCTGCACATCTGTGATGCTCTGAGAGGAGATATGACTCTATATATGATGCAGGGAAGAACATCACAGTCGTAATGTACAATAGAAACACACACATCCTAGTTTGGGGCTTTACTGTACGGCCTTTTAGAGGGAATAGATGTGCTGTTGTACAGAGTTACTGTATGACAGCAAAAGCTTAGACGAATAAATAAATAGGAGAAAGCACCAGTCATATCTTTTGTTTTGTTATTTGCACAGATTCTCTGAGGTAGAATTATCTAGACAGATTGCTAGACTTATGTTGTCTCATTTCTGTCCACTTCCAACGGAAGAGACTGTAATACCGCAATAATATACAGGCATATGAAAACTAATTAAAGGGTTAGTTCATCCTCAAATTAACATTCTGTCATCGTTTACACACGCGTGTTGTTCCGAACCTGAAGGACTTTATTTCTTTCTTCTGTGGAACATAAAAACAGATATTTTAGAATCTGGAATTAATGTGTTGAATTTATTAACAGCTTGAAAACATTCTGAACAAAAATGTATCAGTTAGATTCGTGGAAAAATGTGAAATAATAATGCAGAATATTTTTTAAATAATTGTAAAATAAATATGAAAATTTAACGGAATTATCCAGACAGACTGAAAGACTTATGCACAAAAAACTGCTCAAAACTATGTAAAGTAAAATAAATATTGATTAATTTTTTGTTTGGACAGTTGTTTACTCACTTAAATGTGTAATACAACAATAAAAAGGAATAATATATATGCTGTATGTATAGATAAATACACACACACACACACACACACACACACACACACACACACACACACACACACACACACACACACACACACACACACACACACACACACACACACACATTTAATAATAGAAGAATAATAGAAGAATGTTTCAATTAAAATAGATGTTCTAAATTATGAAAACATTTATAAATAAATTATACATTTATTTAAAAAATTATAAAAATAATGCATATAAAATAATCTTATAATCAATATATATATAATCTCAGTCTAAATCTGTGTGGAGAACCATTGAGACCCAAAAAGAGACATTGATCACAGAAATGAGAAAATAAAAGCAGCTTTAATCTGCATTAAGAGTTTTATGGTGAAATATAAGCTCCTGCGGATGCATTTTCCCCAAAGATAATATCATTTCACATTCAGACTGATCGTAAAAATGAAAAGGTGTTATGGTACAAATTAAGTCTCTCACTCAGTTTCTCATTATATCACCATATTCTTGAGTTCTGGTCCGGTCGGAGCGTTTGGAGGAGAAGCGGTGGCCCAGTTTGAGGTTCTGGACGGCCGGTCCTGTGAGGCGTGTCCCATAAATCTTGGCGTTATTGATTAGGATTAGAGGTGAAATGTTATGATAATGTTTGGTGGTTTCAGGAGTTGTGTTGTTCACTGGAGCAGTTAGCACATTAATCACAGCTGTCTGGCTGGCAGGCGAGGGATTCGGGGGGTTCGGGTCCTGAGCGGGTGAAGCCCAGCTGCCCGGCGCCGGTCTGGGTCGCTTCTGTGAAGGACAGGGAACAATAATTGGAGCCACAGCGTCCCGAACACAGCACGCGTGTCTGACACCTTCACGTGCGCTGGGAATTGATCATGTCATATACAGAGAGGCTTGTGTCTCTGGCTGTCTGTGTTTTCATATACCAGTACTTGAATGTGTGTGTATGTGCGCGTGCGCGTACACTGCCGTTCAAAGGTTTTGTATCGGTAAGATTTTTAATGTTTTTTAAAAAGAAATCTCTTCTACTCACCAAGGCTGCATTTATTTGATTAAAAATACAATACAAAAAAAAAAATAAAAATTATATAAATCAATACTTTTATTCATCAAGAATGAATTCAATTGATCAAATGTGACAGTAAAGACATTTATAATGTTACAAAAGATTCTATTTCAAATAAATGCTGTTATTCAGAACTTTCTATTCATTAAAGAATCCTGAAAAAATGTATACACAACATTGATGATAATCATAACTGTTTCTTGAGCATCAAATCATCATATTAGAGTAATTTCTGAAGGATCATGTGACACTGAAGACTGGAGTAATGATGCTGAAAATTCAGCTTTGATCACAGGAATATATATTACTGTTTGTTTTGTATTTTTTAAATGGAGCCTTGATAAGAGACTTCTTTTAAAAACATTCAAAATCTTACCGATCCAAAACTTTTGAACTGCAGTGTATATATTCACAACATTTAAAATCATAGGGAAATGAACTATCCATGGACAAAATAGTCAAAAGAAAACTATCCCAGAGTTGAAAGTGTATGATCCAGTTTTCCTCATTCTCAAAGCACATCTCAGATCCTCTCCGTCTCCTCCGCTGTAACAAAGGTAAGGAGTATTTTTACCACTGCTTTGACAGGGAAGATCATTGGTCTTTAAATCCGCACAGACGTGTGTAAGGGTTGCAGATTACAGACCGAGTCAAATATTTGAGCACTGAGGAGGTGCAGAGAGGAAAGCTTTTCATCCCTTCAGAAAGATTTCTGCCGCTCTCAGAGCGAATCAGAGGCTTGTGGGAAATGTATGCTGACAGGTGAGGAGGAAAAGAGAGATTACTGAAGAACCGATTACAATGCACATGTTCACCAGAGTGAAGACTTGCACAATCAGAGACAATAAGGGCTTTTGTTGTCACTTACAATGATCGTGACTTAAACAGAAGACCTAACAGTGTCTTTTTTTAGTGAACAACTGTTTTTATTGAGCAGCCAGTTTAATATAAGAAAAAATATAAAACACATTAAAGTGTAACCCATAACCCCCCCCACACCCACACCCACACACCCACCCACCCACCCACACACAAACACACACACCCGCCAACCAACCAACCAGGTAGACTTATACTAAGGAATTGTAAGACATTGCAGTTGAAAAGGTAAAAAATAAAATACCTAATCAATACACTATAAAATGCTGGGTTGTTTCAACCAAACTTTGGGTCAAATATGGACAAACCCAGCCATTGGGTTACATTTTTTAAATTACATTTTAAACTCAACTTTTGGTATTGTCCATATTTGACCCAAAATTGGGTTAAAACAAGTGTAGATAAATAGAAAATATACATAAACACAACAATACATTTTACATCAAAAAGAAGAAACGAAGGATTTAACAATGTCAAAAGACGTACCCAGTTTCTGATAACTCGCTCCCAATCAGCCCGACTCTTGGCAAACCTGCTCCTACATATTCAGGCTGTCGGTATAATGAGCACGGCCTTTTCTCGAACACTGAGCCCTTAATGAAACGGTGGCTAGAATCCCTTGCTCAGGACTTCTGTCTCCGAGCGATTTTCCCCTCGCAAGGCCTGAAGCGAAGAGAAGGGGAAAAAACTCCAAAGCCACAATTGCTGGTGAGATTGGCAGTGGAAACTTGGGAGACAACATGTTTGCCATGCAACCTAATTTGGCCCAATGAGCAGTTTCTCCCTGGAAGAAGCGTGTTTGTAGATGCTGACCGAGATATAGGAAACCAGAGCTGTTTGAAACCGCCATTACAGCAAACATTTATCCAGCAAATGAGACACTGAGAAGCTCTTCATATATCATACGACCCAGCAGGGGACTCGCTCCACAGGCAAAGTGTTCTTACATGATTTATGTGTGATTTTACCATTTTAAAGCTAATGTAGTGTTTCTCATTGATCACGCCACAAACTATTTAATGACTTCAGTTTCATGTTCAGAGTCACTGTGAGTCAGGCATTAGTGAAGAGTGAAACACTGTAACGCTTTTAGAACATTGATGTGTTTAAGCAGCCCGACATTCCGATTTGATTCAACCAATCATGTGAGTTTGGGGCGGGGCTAACTGACTGACTGACCAATGACAGACGACCATTGATCAGGCAATAGAGGGAATGCACTGACGTCACTTTCCCGCGGGAACACACTCCCTCAGCCGGACTGAGTGGCAGAAGAGCTGCTGAGTGACTGGATTTAATAGAGGAAACTGTGAAAATGCCAGTAAAACAAACGATTATCAGTTTAAACTAAAGGTTGTACTCGATATAGTGTTCCTTACAACTCACCACAGATCCAGTGATCATGGATATTCACATGCAGAATGCTTTATATAAACACAATATAGATCTAAATCCATGTGATCACTCATATCAATGTTATATCATCATATCGTCCAGCACTAAAACTGGTGTCGTTTTTGGTCAGTGTTTATTTAAAAACGTCCAATTATGCAGAATATACGATGGTAAATCTTTAATTGATGAGTTGTCAATACAATATATAACAGTGCAATATACAAGTTATTCAGAATATTGAGACAAAATGTAAACTGTGAATCCCCCTTTCTCTGCCTGGATCCAGTTGTTTCTGTGAATCGCAGTGATTAATTTGCTTCTCTGTTCTGTATCTTTCATCAGTCTGTAAAAATATACCTCACATTTCTTGTCAAATCTATTTATACAGTCAATCTCAAAGCTCTTTCCTGTTTTAGGTGCGTTTCGTGTGTTTTTTTCGTGGCATTCACACTAAAAACAAATGTCACTCAGAGTGTGTGTAACCGCAGTCTCTCGCATAAACTCTACTGTGAGAGAAATGTTGATTATGACTGCTATTATGACTTTGTTTGTTGACCTTGACAAGAATTATAAATGGGCTTTGGTGGAAAAAATTTAATTTAATAAATGTAGAGAATGGTTGATAAGCAGTGGGTTTTTAGCGTTGGGATTGTGTTTTTGTGTAGTTCAGGTATTGAGCGTGAGAGCTTTGATCAGGGTGGCCGCGGGTCCTTAAAAAGTCTTAAAATGTCTTAAATAAAGTTTTCCTAAAAAAAGGCCTTAAAAAGTCTTAAAATGTCTTAAATTCAGATTCGATAGGTCTTAAATATTCTGGTCACGTTACCGCTAAAATTTCTCCAGTCTGACGGACCTAATATCCATCAAATAACCAGTGAAGCATCGAATCGCGAGAATGATTCAGATTTTATTACATAAACAGCTATTGATAATGATAATGTATGCTTTTTCTGGTAACGCTGTTGAGGCTCGCGCTGCTTGTCTCTGTTATAGATTTTATAGGAAGAAATCAAAACAAATGAGCATAACGGCAAACAAAAAAACTCCCAGAAGAAACATACTGAGGTAAAAATACACTCTCGCGTTTCGGGAGTCGGGATAGACGGAATTGTCACTTGCATAATCGGGCCAGCATTGCATCATAAGTAACTTTACCATTTGCACGTCTTTTAAAGTTTTACCTGATTAAACATTCACGCGATTTGAAACTATTCAGTACTTGCGCGCTGTCTGAGAGAGATGTTTTTTTTTCTGCACAAATACATAGAGTAAAGCCGCCTCACAAACAGCTCGTGGGTAACAAAAGTTATTTTTCGTGGATGTTATCGCTGTAACAGTCAAAAACATGCGAAAATGATGTCAATTTCGGTCTTGGTGAGTATCCTCTAAACACAGTCGGTTATGTCTTAAGCATAAATCGCACGTGACCGTATAATGAAAACAGGACCCGTGCACTAGCTCTTAAAGGGACAGCAGACATATGTGTCTGTCATTAATTTGGTTGTCAAAACAACAAACCATAGCTTTTATTTTAAGGAATCAGGATTAATAGCCTATGTATTTAATTTAGTCAGGACTAAAATACTACCCAGTGTTATTTTACATTTGATTACTTTATTCAGTCTCTGTAGTATTTCTGAATACTAGTGTTAGACCTAAGCAAAAACTTTTCTCTTTATTTCTATTTATTGGTATCTTTATTCTATTGTATTTATTTGTGCTACGTTTTTCAATTTAATTCAAAGATTGAAATCAAGCTTCCTTGTGTTGTGTACATTCTTAAGACCAAAATTACCCCATTGTAAAAATGCAATGAGTGAGCATACATTTAAGCGAGATACATGTAATAAAAAAAAAAGTCTAAACTCCCCCCTCAAATTTCCCCCCCATTTTTCAAAATGAAATTCAGGCCCTGAGTGAATATTAAATTATTTCAATTACTTAGGTTAAATATTACATATACGCATGTAATATAATATGTATTTCCATCACAGGTTTGGTCTTAAATTTCATTCAAAGTGGCATTAAAAAGGTCTTAAAAAGTCTTAAATTTAACTTGTTTATATCTGTAGACACCCTGTTTGATATATCTGTGGCAGAGGAGTCTCTAATGACTAATGCATGAGAAGATGGACAGAATCTCCTTCTACTGTAAAAACAGAGAGAAAGAGAGAGAGCGAGAGATGCTGAAAGGTCATACAGTGAGGAGGAGGGACGAGCTGAAGCCAGTGGTGTGTAAAGCAGATTTCCCGCTGGTCACTGGTGTGTTTCACTGGTTCTGATGGGTCAGATGGGTTTGACTCTGAATTGATATCAGCCGCTCAGAATTGAAGTTAGACATCTCATATATCACCAGCCCACACACAACCTTTAACAAACACCACACAAACCAGTGTGTAAGTCAGTCACGGCTGCACACATTACTTCTTGCACACTACTGTTCGGGGTCGGGGAGATTTTATTTTATTATTTTTGAAAGAAGTCTCTTGTGCTGCATTTATGTGATCAAAAATACAGTAAAAATTGTGAAATAATATTATAATGTAAATCATCTGTTTTCTATGTGAATATCTAGTAAAGTGTAATTTATTCCTGTGATCAAAGCTGAATTTTCAGCATCATTACTCCAGTCTTCAGTGTCACATGATCCTTCAGAAATCACTCTAATATTTTGATGCTCAATAAACATTTATGATTATTATCAGTGTTGAAAACAGTTCATATTTTTGTGGAAACCGGCATAGATTTTATTTTTCAGGATTCTTTAATGAATAGAAAGCATTTTTTGAACATTTGACATTTTATAACATCATAAATGTCTTCACTGTCACTTTTCAGTAAATTCAACGCGTCCTTTTGTTTAGAACAAATCTCTCTGACCCCGAACTGTTGATCTGTAGTGTAAATATATTTCTGTATTTTCTTCACTGAGAGTCTCGTTCTCTCTCGTATGCTGTCAGGTTATGATACAATCATGAGTCATTGTTTATGTTTACGGTTCTTTTAATTTATGCAAATAAGCAGGTAGATGATGCGGTAATGATGGTGTGTGTGTGTGTGTGTGTGTCTGTGTCTGTGTTGTGACTGGATGTGTGAGTGACGGTTCTCTGAGGGTCTGTGTCTCTGTAGGGGGTCTCTCTCTCTCTCTGTGTGTGTGTGTGTGTGTGTGTGTGCTGTAATGGCAGTGAGATGGGAAGAGGAGGAGAGCACTTGCTCCTCATTGCCCTTCCATTATCACTGGTTGACCTACTTCAGTGGAAGAGTGCGGATGAAATCACGGGTCCTGCTGGTCCCTCGACTACAATAGCCAAGAGCGAGTGTGTGTGTGTGTGTGATGCTGTCTGTCTTCCACCTCGACTCCTCAATACTCCATTGGTGTGTCATTTACAGTTAACACCTCCATTATCACCCGTGTCCTGCTGCTCTCGTGTGGCTTTCCTTTATGCCTTTGTTGCTTTTCCAGACAATATTGGACTTGCTCGGTCTGGGGTTATAATAGTAAACTAAGATTAAATCCATTAAAAAAGCCCATTTGTGTTACTAGTAATATAAACGTGTGTATAAAATATAAAAAAACATTAACTGAAACAAAATAAAGCATAAACAGCTTAAACGTACAGTGAATGTTTGATTATTTTTATTTTTTATTTTCTCTCTTACTTTAGTTTTCAGTGGTTTATATTTCTCGTATAATTTTCTTGTTTTTGTGGAGCATAAAGGAGATATCCTGGCAAAGGTTTATTCTCCTCAGTTGTAGCTTCTGTACGTGGTCATCCAGATGCATGAAATCGTTTGATTACATAAATGCAATGATTATGAATTAATCTACTTAAACGCACATTATTATTGATCATCCGAGCATCTCTAGCCTTTTCCAAAGCTTCAACTTCAAAGTGCAATGAGACTTTTCACTTTTATTCAAGTCAAGTCACTTTTATTTATAAATGAACACTATCTTCAGATATTCCGACTGTTCTCACGCTGAGACGAGACGAAGAAGTCTCTTCTTTAAAGATATTGTTTTTCTTTCATCGGGATCTTAATGATTTAATTCATCTCTCTGAGTATCTGAAGGGAAACAAGACTCGATATCAATCGTATTGAAATGAAGTCGACGTCCCCCTATCCTTAATATATCATTTAGTATGTAACATTCTGTGAAAATACCAGTTACTCAAGTAAAAGAACCATGATTTTATGCATTTGGCAGATGCTTTTATCTGAAGCGCTTTACATTGCATTGAAGCTGTGGCTGCGATACAACATTCTTTAACCGGGCTTCATTACAGTCTTAATGTACTATCAGCTAGGGAAATATGAGGATATCTATTAGTTAAATTTGATTACACTTTATTTTACAGTGTCCTTGTTACATATGTTACATGTTAGGGCTGGGTATTGACACAAATTTCACAATTCGATTCGATTTCGATTCAATATTGATTATTTTGGATATCAGGGACAATACATGGCACATTTTCTCAAGGAAAACAAATCTCTTAACTAATGCTGTAAACTATAGGAGTCAGTGCTAGCCTATAGGCTTCATTAGCCTACTATAATTATAATATTGAAGGTAAAAATGAACTGATTTGTATACAAGCACTTCAATTACACTTTTATTTATTTTTATAATAATAAAGTTATATGAAATATAAACATTTAAATGGTGGCTGTCATAAAAACCTGCCAGATTTATTCAAACATGCATTAAAAATTGAAGAATATAAAAAATTATAATGAATATGTAATATGGTGCATATATTTAGCAAAATGCTCCTCTTTAGAGTTAATATTTCTCACTGACTGATGAGTTTATGGTCACTGGATATGGTTTTTCTGAGGTAAATGTGACGTTTTGTTTACAAGCTGTTTTACTGACGTCTTTCCACCGTTGAAACACTGATTGGGCGACTCCATGTCACATGATACGGACTTCAATAAGTTGTTCTCTACCCTTTAACACACTTTCAGAAGCTCATTCATGTTTATTTCGCGCTGTAACTGGTGTTATTAAGGCGGAAGAGAAGATCATGTGCTTCTCTAGAGCTGAGCCAGAGCGATCTCACGCCACAGCGGCAAAACGGTATTTATGTTTTTGAATTTCGTAAGAAAATGGACGTAATTTGAAATCTGAGACTTTGTTTCATATCAATAGTAACAAAACACAAAGATTATTGCGATTTATTGGATGGGATGCGCATCAATGTTCCATTCATTCATCAGCTGAAAACAGGATGACTAATTGATTCTTGGGATTTAAGAATCGATATCGGTTCGTAAAAATTTGAATTGATTCAAATCGAGAAATCAATATTTTTTACCCAGCCCTATTACATGTACTTACCATAGTAATAACAGTAAATTATACATAATTACATGCAACTAACCCTATAGTAAGTACATGTAGTTGCTTAATATTACTCAGTACTTAAAGATATAATTACACTGTTACAATGACACCTTAAAATAAAGTGTAACCCAGGTGTAGTGTCTCCAGGAGACGTTGAGAATCACACACTGGTTGTATATGGTGCTTTTCTAATATTTCCGTGGTGCTTTTGTGTCTTTTGTGGAGCATGAGGGAGTAAACGGTGACACAATTAAAATTTTTTGGGGCGAATTCTTCCTTTAAGCGATTTCACTGCATGTTTCACCGTCAGGTTTATGTGAAGTGGAGGAGTTAAGAGGATTGTGTTCCTCCTGATGATGATTAAATGAGTCTGGCTCATCGGGGAGGAGTCATAACGCATTAGCTCATTAGCCCATTAGCTTCTGAAGAAACTGGTCACGTTAGTTCAGATTCCTGCTGTAATGCCGTCAACATCGCTTGGCATCGGTTTCTCCTCGCAAACGTGCCGCTCCTCTCCCGCCGCTGCAGGCCAAGATTTGTGCGGCTTCACATCGCATTTGCCCCGTCACATCGAAGCGCACATCAAACTCGTCTCATCTGCGACTTCAACACCCACGGTGTGTCACCAACACGTCTGACGCGCAGTCTTTCTTCTTCTGAACATCTGCATGTGTTCATAAAGAGCTGCTGGTATCGCTTTCAGTGGAACAGAGACACACACAGGAAGGAAAAATAACACGTTTTGGTCTTTAATGTGTATAAAACTACGTTTTTCTCTCTGATATCAACGAGATGGTTATAATATTATATAAAGAAAAATAGTTTCTTACTTCAGACCTCAGATGTTCAGTGTTGTTATTGTTAACTAACATTCATGATAATGACAAATGCACATAACACAATTCTTAAAACTGAAAGTAAAATTAAAATTAAAACTACTACTTTAATAGTATTTGAATAATACTAAAATGATGCTAGTTCAAATTGTCATAGGTGTGCAATCTCGCTGTGTTAATTCATTTAGCATCTGTTAATTGCCTTCTTGTTTTTCTTTCTTTGAGGGAGAAACATCTTTGAGACAAAGTTGATACTCCGTTAAGTGTCCAATCAGAAGTCTGAGATCTGAGTGTGAACTCCTTCATCTGCGCTGCTGTACTTTACACACTTGTGTGTCGTTGAATTTAATGCGATCAGGAGACGTTGATGCTAACCCGAAAGTGAAATCTCCATTAGGAGCTATAAAAGAGCAAACTTAGAGCAATAGCTCTCTCAGCGGAGTCTTTTTCAGGCCGTGGAAGAGGTGTGTGTGCTTGTACAGGTATGTGGGATGAGAGGAGGATTATTCATGCTTGCGTTCCTCAGGATGGAGTGTGTGAGAGAGTGAGTGTAGAGAGAGAGAGAGAGAGAGAGAGAGAGAGAGAGAGAGAGAGAGAGAGAGAGAGAGAGAGAGAGAGAGACAGCGCTGGATTGTGTGACAGACAGTCAGAATGTTCCCGGCTCTCGTTCACTGACACGTACAGTCCTAAATGTCCTTCAGCTGTGTGTGTGTGTGTGTGTGTGTGTGTGTGTGTGTGTGTGTGTATTCTGGGAAAAGTTAAAGTTACTGAGGTGCCAAACACTTTAAACGTTTCAGCAGTGGAAGAGGTGTGGGTGTAAAAACCCAGTGTACAGTGTGTAGTGTGGAGGAGTATACAAATTATTGATAGACGACACAATACAATACAGTTCGGGGTCACTACCATTTATTTATTTATTTATTTATTTAAAAGAAATTAATAGTTTTATACTGCAAGGAAGCATTAAATTGATCAAAAGTGACAGTGAAGACATTTAGAATATTATAAAAAGATTTCGCTTTCAAAAATAAATGCTGTTCTTTTGAACTTTCTATTCATCAAAGAATCCTGAAAAAAAATAAAAATGTATCACAGTTTTCACAAACATATGAACTGTGTTCAACATTGATAATAATCATCAAATCATCATATTAGAGTGATTTCTGAAGGATCATGTGACGCTGAAGACTGGAGTAATGATGCTGAAAATTCAGCTTTGATCATAGGAATAAATATTATATTTGATAGATTTAGATTTAAATCTAAAATAGAAATAGATTAAAATAGAGATTTTAAATTGTAATAATATTTAGCTATTTTTACGGTATTTTTGATCAAATAAATGCAGCCTCAGTGAGCAGAAGAGACTTTTAAAACAGTAATATTTGAACAGGACTGTATTTCAGCTAATATTTGCTGAATTTTATATTATTGATTATTTTCACCTTTTAAGTAATTTTTTTGTAAATATTGTGTTTTCGTCTTATTTTTCTCCATTCAGTCAGTTATCGATCAAATTCTCCTCTGTCCTTATCAGGAGACAGCGAAAACTCAATCTGTGCATTATGATATATTGATAACCATTCAGTGCAATGATTAGAATCAATATAAAACTAATAGTGTTTTAATAATAAGTTTGGTAGCTTTTGGTGTCATTTGTAGTGTCTATTTGAGCAAAGCAAGGTTGTTTTCCCCCCTAAAATTATTATAATGATACATTATGTTTATATTGTGGAATATTTGGAGAATGTGTTTGGAAAAGCAGATTTAGCATTGATTCATAGTGACCATAGCCAAAAATCCACTGCACTACCAGACCAGCCTAAGTGTGTGTTGTTCAGGTTAAGATAAGGCACTATGGGAAAGTGTGTGTGTGAACGTGGCCTTTTTACCCACAGTCCTTTGTGTGAGAGGAGATAAGCAGCCATGTTCTTCTGACTTTCATCTAAGTATTGATGTAGTGTGTGAATTGGTCATCATTAATGTTCTCTGATATTTCTCCCATCTTGATTTGCAGATGGGGTTTAAACTTTCACCCTCGGCATCATGGTGAGGAATATTAAACCGTACGGGGGACAAACGTGTGTGAGGACACAACAGGCGCCGCGCAGCGATCAGAATCCAGTATAAATAGTCCAATTAGCCCGTTAGTTCATTTGGAAATGTGAATGCTTATCTGCAGGGTGACGCCGAACGCTCAAGCAGAAACTTGCTGACTCCTGGAGAAACCAGGAAATGTGCAAAGCTTAATTAGGGACGAACATCACAGCGGTTGTTTAATTCAGTTTGAACGAGTCGAGCAAAAGCTGTGGTTTCATTATCCGGGCACTGGTTACACAGGCCAGCTAACACTAAAACTGTTAAAATGGTCTTCATTACTTCAAAATAAGGCTAAAATATAAGAGGAAAAACTTCAACAGAAAAACAGTCAAAAGTTGAATTGTTGAAACTAAAATAAAAATAACTTAAAGCTAAATACAAAAATGTAAATATTAAGAAAAAACAAAAACTATTAAAATAACTTAAAGCTAAATGCAAAAATGTAAATATTAAAGGGATACTTCAGGATTTAGCATTAAGCTTTGTATTAGTAGAAAAGCTGTAGTATTTTCGAATTACCATGCTTTCCACCCTCATATCCCCCTGAGACAAGAGATTTATGTATTTTTTGTCTGGAAAAAATCCTCCGATGACGCAAAAATCGTCATTTTGCGTCATCGGAGGATTTTCTGGCCAGAGGCTAAAGACTACAGCCAGTAGGAGGAGCTGTCCCGCATGTTTTCAACCCGCCCATAGAGGGATCTCACTCACAGAATGTACACAGTGTCAGACGTCTTTCTTTGGAAGCTAAGCTAACAGGCTCTTGTTCTGTGGAGAAAGCTGAATAGTTGGAGAAAGCTGAGTAAGTAGGGGTTACCATCCTCCTTTTCCCGGACTTGTCCGGCGGGCGAGATCGTTCAAAATGTACGGGATTCAGCTTTTGCTTTCTGCAGTCGCCATTCACTGTTTACATGCACACCTTTTGTTTCAATCTAACTGAATTCATTCCGATTGGTGAGTCTGAATGTAGTGTTTACATGAACGCTCGGTTGATGTGCGTTTTACCATTGCTAAGAAAATTCCCGCTCCTCCGTGAGAGATGCGAGACCCTTATATATTGTCTATGGCGAGACCCGGCGCGTCTCAGTAATGACGCCACCGGCCTCGCGCCGTTCTCCCGCGGCCGTCAGCCTCGTCCTGCTCGCCACAGTAAACATAATGAATGAATGGTGACTGTAGAACGCAAAAGCCGAATCCCGGACATTTTGGGCGATCTCTAAATCCCTGGCAAACTCATCACGGAGACTAGCCTTGTTGTTTTCAACTGCGCACTCTTACCGGTAGGCGTGGCCTCCTAAGGCAGCGAAGCAAGTGCATTCTGGGAGTTGTTGTCTTTCATCCACATAAGCCAAAAATACATTTTCTGGCTTTTCTCAGTCTAGAAAGCTCCAAATTAAAAAATTTCTTCACATTTCTTCTACTTAAATGACCTATTTTAAATACACATTCATCTTCCCAGAGGTGAAGTATCCCTTTAAGAAAAAACTAAAACTATTGAAAATGACAAAAGCACCTTACTTTAACACTTAACCTAAAATTAAAATTAAAATTAAACTAAAATACTATAATAATCTCTAAATAATAATACAATAATACAGGTTCTCTTTTTTGCCAAAGTATCCCGTCTTAACTATAGTCAGTCTCACATGGGCAAATCATTTGTTATTTTACAGTATTTCTGTAGCTTCACAGAAATAAACAGTAAAATATCAGAATCAATGATGCAAACTTCATCAAATGAGACAAATTCTGCTTTAAAAAGACAATAGTGTCATTATTCAGCTCAATTCTGTTCAATGTTGATTCAGTTCAATAACGTCAATTGACCTATCACTAAGCCCCGCCCCCTTAGTTACTGTTGCTATCCCAGACAAACAAACGGAGTTGCTAACGGTCTTACAGTGACAGCCGTCAGTGTGGAAACCTCGGCCCAGATGTGTTTGATACACGTTGGACACAGAAGGAGGAGCATCAAGGGGGACTTAAAGAGGACATGGAGGGATATATAAAAGATTTTAAAATAAATATGGTAACAAGATTAATTAGTTAGCGAGGGTTTACAGATCACAATGCCAGCGGGAGAAGCCTCATGTTACTGTACATGACGTGAACAGTTAGCTATTTAGGTTAGCACGTTAGCATGGACTCTCTAACTAGAGTATGACAACCAGAAAATGAATGTTTTCGTCTTCATTGGGATTGGGGTTGAATCCTTAGGGAACCAGGTGACTGCATCACATCACTGATATAATGAATAAACCGGGCTTCAGTCGTATAGCGCAGATAACTGGTCCTATCACAACTACCCAACGCACATCGCTTTACTATAAACACCATCAAAACCGACGAGAGCCTCGGATCTTCCAATGTTTCTCTATGGCGCTGAAACCTAAAGATGTCCGAGTTCCCCGTGCAACCGATACTCAACTGCCATTGGCTGATCGGCGTTCGAGGGGAGGGGCTTACCGATCGGTTATGAAACATTAGATTCAGCTGTAAAGTTTGTGATCATATGAGCAGCGTGAGGAAATCAGATGGCAAACGTGTTCTCTAGCCAAACCTTTGTGCTCATGGTTGTTTAGTGCACACTGATCATCATCCTGATCCCATCTGTGAGTGTCCCGGATCCGCAGTAACGAGCTGTGCTTCAGTAACGACCGCGAGGCACTGGAGGTCAGGGTGTGACCGCATCTTCTCCGGCCAATTATCCTGTGTACGCTGAGGATCCCTCGCTGGGACACGTGTGACAGGAGTACAGTGAGATCTGGGCTTTGATTGGCACCATCATTAAACCCTCCGAGCAGACGAGCCGTGACCTCCACGCCAGCCTTGACCCCCGACCCCTGCTGTAAAAACACTGTCTCTGCATGGGTACGTCGATTCTCGAATCAGATCTCAGATGCTTGTCCTAGATAGAGAAGAAACGGAGAGAAAATGCTGTTTCTCAGATGATTATCCTGAAGAAAGACACCCTTGGACTTGCCAAGAGACCAGTTACTGTAAACTCAATAAATCTGTATATAATCTCCAAATAACAAATTATTTTTATTTTATTTTTTTTAAACATATTTTTATTGAAGAACATGGAGCATAACAAGAACATTTCCAAAAAACAAAACATTTTATATTATTTTAACTATCTTCCCACCCCTACCCACCCCCACCCTCACCCACCCCCACCCTCACCCACCCTCACCCTCACCCACCCTCACCCACCCTCACCCTCACCCACCCTCACCCTCACCCTCACCCACCCTCAGCATCCAAAAAATCAGTTACACAGGTATAGAAGTTATTATACAAAGGCTAAGACAGACATATTTTCAAATACATAAGCACATCATATATACACATATCAATCAGTGGAGTGAGAGGTATCTAATATTGCCTGTATCGATATTTGGTTATTTTCCAGAAAATGTTTAAAAAGGTCCCATATTTTATGGTAATCTTTTAGTTTGCCCTTTATACTGTAGGTTATTCTTTCCAATGCAATACAATACAATGTGACAGATCTTTTAACAAATTATTCTTACTGTATGTCAAATATTGATTCATTTTTATTCTATTTATGTCTAGCGAATTTTTTTAAATGAGAGACACCTGAGGTAAAGTTGATACTTTGTAAATGTTTAAAAAAATTAAATACTTTTTATTAGTGCTGGGCAAAGATTAATCGCGAAGATTACATTTTTTACATTTTATTATCTTTATTAACATTTATTACAGTGGTTCTCAACCAGGGGTTCAGGATGCAGGATGATTTAAAAGTATTTAAATTAGTACATTATTAAATATTACATTTATTTTATATTATATATATTATACATATTTATTATATTTTATTATATATGTTTATTATATAATAATAATAAAAATTATATAATATAAATATATATTATATTATATTGTTAAATATTCACTTAATATTAATATTAAGAGAACCAGTGTTAGTTTAATTAAATATTTAATAATTAATACATATTTAATTTTTATTAAACCAATTTAACTCTTAAAATAGTTTAACTCAAGATCGTATTTATTTTTTCCCTCCTTCAATATCTATTGTTTTTATTGAAGATCATCAGTTCTGGAATCACAGAATCAACTGAATATATAATAACTCCCAGTTTCTGTTAACAAAAGTAATTTGAAAACTACTTTATCTTGACTATAGCAGAAATAATATGTATATATTTATGAAAAATGTATATATAATATAAGTTATGTATAAATATATATAGTATATACATGCAAATATTTCTTTCATGCATGTGTGTGTATTTATATATAGAACACAATTATACACACTACACACACACATATATTATGTAAACACAAACTCTTATTGTAAATGTGGTTAATCGTTGTCCAGGACTGAACATCATGATTGGAGTATTGTGACAGCACGGCTTTACTGACATGATCTGAGGTGATTTGTGAGGAACTGTTGTGGACTCCGTCAGTTAAACGCAGTGGGAAACGTCTGGTCTCTGGGATGGTGGCGTGCCGCTGTAAATTAGTCCCTGGCGGAGACACAGTGCTTGCTGGGTAATTTGGACAATGGGGCGTTTGACAGCTCACCCATCACTGGGACTGCACCCCGGGGACGAAGCCCTCGCGCTCCTTCAGCCTCTCTAAGTAGCAGCATCATTCTCCAATCAACCAACAAAATGGCTTTTCATCCGGCACTGAAAAAGAGCTGAGGATTGAGAGGGAGACAGACTCTTTCCCTTCATAAATCTCTCTCTCCTGCAAGGATTGGCTGTATGATCGAAACCACAAAACAAAA
This sequence comes from Leuciscus idus, assembly GCA_021554675.1. Lineage (NCBI taxonomy): Eukaryota > Metazoa > Chordata > Actinopteri > Cypriniformes > Leuciscidae > Leuciscus > Leuciscus idus. Next base: position 28,750,653 of record CM038645.1, on the reverse strand, counting down.
AAAGCGCTTTGAAAGGCTGGAAAAATGCATCCTTTGTCAGATATTTTTGGCCTTGTAGTTCATCCATAAACACAGTTTTGGGATGTTTTGGTATCCGGCTGTAGTTTTGGTTTCATTGGCTGGTGATTCGGAGCCGCTCTAGAGCTCGGTTTCCATGACACCCTGGGAATTAATATTTCTCTCTGTGCTCCGTACAAATCATTTCCCATGGTGATGAGTGAGGAATGTTGCCTTGTGCCGAATGGAGATCTCAGATACTGAAAGAATGAGAGTTTCCCCTGTAGGGCTCGCCAATATATATATCTCTCTCCTATATTCACATCGATACGTTTCACATTTAAGCATGAGATAATTCCATTCAGGGATTTCACAGTGATTTCAGTGGCCTATTAAGTTTCCTAAAGTCTGTCATTGGATTGGTCAGGACTGACTCGTGGGTTTGAGTGTTTTAAGGCGGATGTTTAATAGCATATCTGATTTGAACTTGCTTTATTTTATTCATGTTTGTAAATTACTTGAATCATTACTGAACTCTTTGGTTCAACGGTTTGTTCGTGTTGTTACCATTCGTTTGTGTGGCATTTTTTTATTTATTATTTGTTTTAGTTTTCATTAGAAATAGATGATGGTAAATGTTGTTTATTAAACATAATGATTAGATTATGAAATTAAATGTTTTATACTATTCTTAAATACTATTCTTGATCATTCAGTTGCAAACATTTGGGAAAACATGCCTACTTGTTTTTTAAAATAATTGTCTAATTATTATTAATCATATTATTTATTTATTGTTTATTTTTATTTTTATTGTTACTTATTATTTACTTAATTTACTATTAATTATTGTTTTTCTAATTATCAATCATAATTACTTATTTATTGATAAAAAAATTTCTAAGAATGTATTTATTGATTCTTTTATTAGTATTTACTTTTTGCTGTAGTTTACTGCTTTATTCTTATCTAGTTATTATTAATCCTAATGTTTTCCTATAAGTACTTTTATAATTATTATTATAACATTTACTGTAGTTTAGTGCTTTCTTATTCTTATTCTTTCTTATTCTTATTATTCTTAAGTATTATTCGTATAGTTATTAATCGTAATATTTTTTATTCATTCATTTTATTTAGTTTTATTATTATTACATTTTACTGTAGTATACTATATTATTCTATAAGTATTATTTTTCATATATTCTTAATCATATTTATTTATTTTTATTTTCTAAGTATTTGAGTCATTATTTTCTATTATTATTTACTTAAAGTTTTACTGAATTTTACTTCTTACATTTAAAACTGTAGAATCTAATTGGCCACAGCGGCTGTAATGAAGTGATGGTTCTAATATGAAAAAAAAAAAAATCACTTTTCGGAGTGAGTGCAATGAACTCATGCATGAATCTGAGTGTGTGTGTGTGTGTGTGCGCCTCTCGACTCTGTTGGATCAGATGAAGATCCTCCAGTGTGTGTGTGCGCCTCTCGACTCTGTTGGATCAGATGAAGATCCTCCAGTGTGTGTGCGCCTCTCGACTCTGTTGGATCAGATGAAGATCCTCCAGTGTGTGTGCGCCTCTCGACTCTGTTGGATCAGATGAAGATCCTCCAGTGTGTGTGCGCCTCTCGACTCTGTTGGATCGCAGAGATGAAGATCCTCCAGTGTGTGTGCGCCTCTCGACTCTGTTGGATCAGATGAAGATCCTCCAGTGTGTGTGCGCCTCTCGACTCTGTTGGATCAGATGAAGATCCTCCAGTGTGTGTGTGCGCCTCTCGACTCTGTTGGATCAGATGAAGATCCTCCAGTGTGTGTGCGCCTCTCGACTCTGTTGGATCAGATGAAGATCCTCCAGTGTGGTTGCGCCTCTCGACTCTGTTGGATCAGATGAAGATCCTCCAGTGTGTGTGCGCCTCTCGACTCTGTTGGATCAGATGAAGATCCTCCAGCCGAGCGATTCTTCAGGACACGCTGTCAGACTCTCGCCGGCCCGTTTGCTCTGATGTGTTACTGGAGAGACGCCAGACGAGCGAGTGTTTAGGCCTGGAGGTCAGATGCGCTGTGCATGTTCACAGGGGAAAGTCACGCTCTCGGGAAGCGCGCAGATGCTTGTGTCCTGTTACCCACAATACACCTGTTTTCACCTGGAGGTCCCTCGTCATCCTCACTTGCAAGTTTGCTTGAAAAATTGTAAAATGTTTACATTGCACATATGAGTTTTTAATGTGAATCATGGACTTCCATGAAACTGGTCAATCTTTATCCTCCTTATTCCTGACGATATAAGTATTTATTATTAATGTTATTATTATTATTTATTTAAATTTTACTGTACTTTATTTTTCAAAGTAGATATTAGTATTATTATTATTATTATTAGTAGTAGTAGTAGTATTGACTTAATCTTTACTGTATTTTATTTCTTAGATTTACAAATGTTGGCCACAGTGGCTATAATGAAGTTATGATTCTACTTTTGAAAAAATAAAATCACATTTCAGAGTGAATACATACATTTGCTTTACACAAGCCTCAGTGTAACCTCGTGTGTTTGGCCAGGGTTTGGTTTCTCTCATAGGCGTGCAGAACAGGAGATGACAGCACACTCATACAGGCAGGAGCAAGTATGAAATATCATTAAACCTGAATTTAGTTGTCAGATGTTCAGTGGAGGAAAAGCTTGTCTTGCTGAGATTCGGGCTGAAGTGAATATCATGGCAACCGCGTGTTTCTGTTCTGACCTAGAAAGAATGAAATGATTGTGCGTTTCCTTCAGTCGAGACTTTCTATCTGTGAAGTTAAGCAGTAATCACCCGCTGTTAACGCTTATCACACAATACAAACACACACACACACACACATTTGGAGTGTGTTTTCATCCAGGCTAACAGAAAGAACGAGTAAAACAAGGAGGACAGTCGCATATCTGCAGTTTCGTATGAATCTTATCTGCTCTTTTCTTCAGTATTGACGCTTCAGAGACAAACGTGCACGTTCATTTTTGGCAATTAACGTGTTTAAATAGAAGCAAAATGAACCGAAACATGCTTATTGTTCAACCCACACACACAAAACATGAACATTTGTTGAATTATTGATGGTGTTTAATTCCTCTCGCTGGTTAATCTCAGGCCCTGATGAAATGTTTCACCTCTGGATTGATCCGACCCGTTTTCCCGTAATGATTTCAGGCTTAAACTTCAGATGAAAGGCTCCGGTCCTCATAAAGTGTGTTTGGTTTGAGTGTGTTTTGGACATCAGTGATCAGTGATCATATGTTTATTTAAGAAACGTTGCGTGTGTTAATCACAGATGGGTGTCAGAACTGTGTGGCCGACATCCTGAAATCCTTTTATTGTACATTGTAAAAAACCATTGTTGGTTTAACTTGGTAAAAATGTAGTTCATTGAAATCAAAATTTTGAGTTAATACAACGAAGGAGATAGGCTTAATAAATAGAATCTCAAAATATTATGTTATTTGAACCACATTAATTATTATTATTATTATTTATTTATTTATTTATATTAAGAAAATCATCTCAAACACAGTACAAGCATCAGATTGTTACATTATTAAACTGAGGGAAAAAAGCAAAAAATTATGTAATGTACATATAAACTACTAAATAAACAAAAACAAAAAAAAAAGTTTCCACATTCATTATTTTGACAAAAAAATACAAAGTTGTGTTAAAAAAATCATGTTTACAGTGTAGGACAGGGTCATCGTTTGAAGTTCCCACACCTTATATTGCGCATCATTCCCGCTTTCCGTGCCGCAGCCGAGAAGAGAGGAAATAAAAGCAGAGGATGAGAAGGAGAGCTAGAGAGATGGAGGATTTATGCCGGCGTTCACGCTTGACTCTCTCCTGATGGAGGAGACGCAGCGCTGAGGTGATACACTGCTGTCCCGGGAACCATAAATCTGACGCGCACAGATCGAATCGAGCTTATCTTTCACTGCGCTGTCACACACTCATCTCACACACGTGGAGGAGACAGAGGAGCAGTGTGTGTGTGACACACTCATCTCACACACGTGGAGGAGACATGTAGAGGAGCAGTGTGTGTGACACACTCATCTCACACACGTGGAGGAGACAGAGGAGCAGTGTGTGTGACACACTCATCTCACACACGTGGAGGAGACAGAGGAGCAGTGTGTGTGTGACACACTCATCTCACACACGTGGAGGAGACATGTAGAGGAGCAGTGTGTGTGACACACTCATCTCACACACGTGGAGGAGACAGAGGAGCAGTGTGTGTGTGACACACTCATCTCACACACGTGGAGGAGACATGTAGAGGAGCAGTGTGTGTGACACACTCATCTCACACACGTGGAGGAGACAGAGGAGCAGTGTGTGTGACACACTCATCTCACACATGTGGAGGAGACATGTAGAGGAGCAGTGTGTGTGACACACTCATCTCACACACGTGGAGGAGACAGAGGAGCAGTGTGTGTGTGACACACTCATCTCACACATGTGGAGGAGACATGTAGAGGAGCAGTGTGTGTGTGACACACTCATCTCACACACGTGGAGGAGACAGAGGAGCAGTGTGTGTGACACACTCATCTCACACACGTGGAGGAGACAGAGGAGCAGTGTGTGTGTGACACACTCATCTCACACACGTGGAGGAGACAGAGGAGCAGTGTGTGTGTGACACACTCATCTCACACACGTGGAGGAGACAGAGGAGCAGTGTGTGTGTGACACACTCATCTCACACACGTGGAGGAGACAGAGGAGCAGTGTGTGTGACACACTCATCTCACACATGTGGAGGAGACATGTAGAGGAGCAGTGTGTGTGTGACACACTCATCTCACACACGTGGAGGAGACAGAGGAGCAGTGTGTGTGACACACTCATCTCACACACGTGGAGGAGACAGAGGAGCAGTGTGTGTGTGACACACTCATCTCACACACGTGGAGGAGACAGAGGAGCAGTGTGTGTGTGACACACTCATCTCACACACGTGGAGGAGACAGAGGAGCAGTGTGTGTGTGACACACTCATCTCACACATGTGGAGGAGACATGTAGAGGAGCAGTGTGTGTGACACACTCATCTCACACACGTGGAGGAGACAGAGGAGCAGTGTGTGTGTGACACACTCATCTCACACATGTGGAGGAGACAGAGGAGCAGTGTGTGTGTGTGACACACTCATCTCACACATGTGGAGGAGACATGTAGAGGAGCAGTGTGTGTGACACACTCATCTCACACATGTGGAGGAGACATGTAGAGGAGCAGTGTGTGTGACACACTCATCTCACACATGTGGAGGAGACATGTAGAGGAGCAGTGTGTGTGACACACTCATCTCACACACGTGGAGGAGACAGAGGAGCAGTGTGTGTGACACACTCATCTCACACACGTGGAGGAGACAGAGGAGCAGTGTGTGTGTGACACACTCATCTCACACACGTGGAGGAGACATGTAGAGGAGCAGTGTGTGTGACACACTCATCTCACACACGTGGAGGAGACAGAGGAGCAGTGTGTGTGACACACTCATCTCACACATGTGGAGGAGACAGAGGAGCAGTGTGTGTGTGACACACTCATCTCACACACGTGGAGGAGACATGTAGAGGAGCAGTGTGTGTGACACACTCATCTCACACACGTGGAGGAGACATGTAGAGGAGCAGTGTGTGTCACACACTCATCTCACACACGTGGAGGAGACAGAGGAGCAGTGTGTGTGTGACACACTCATCTCACACATGTGGAGGAGACAGAGGAGCAGTGTGTGTGTGACACACTCATCTCACACACGTGGAGGAGACATGTAGAGGAGCAGTGTGTCACACACTCATCTCACACACGTGGAGGAGACATGTAGAGGAGCAGTGTGTCACACACTCATGACGAGATGCGTCAAAATCAATCAAAACACACAGACAATCAGAACAGTGTGTGGGCGGAGTCAGCCAATCAGAACAGTGTGTGGGCGGAGTCTCGACGGCACCAGTGAGTAATCTTGACGCACTCGCAAGAAAATGGATAAGTACATAATCAAATTCACAAATATTACACCATTTAAACATTATTAAAAATACATACTGAGTTACTAAAACAATCTTTGTCAAAGAATACACTTGTTTGTTCAAAGTTTTAAAGTTATTTTTTCCATTTGTTTAATTGCAAGATCTGAGGTGAATTATCCACTGTTGCTTTTACAGCCACAAAGCTGGAGCACTAAATGATATTCAGAGTCACATGACACGCTTTTAACATTAAATAAAGTACATAAACCGTACCTGAGATTATCATCGCCACACTTTGTGTTTGTTGTTCCAGCGCGACGTCACAGAAAAATAGAAACCGTTTCTACTATAGAATCGTCGCGTGTCGCCGTCGCGTCTGGTTAGGACACACACTCTCATTAACATGGAGAAGAGGCTTTTATCACGCGTCGCATGTAGTTACGACACAGTGTAAGTCTGGAGTTGATTCAGTTTCCATTCTGACAGATTCACAGAGTAATGCAGTAGATCCAGCCAGTGAGTTTGAGAGTCATTTGAGCTGATTCATCATCAGCTGTGCTCTGGTGTGCCGCTGCGCTTGCTAACACAGAGAGATGTTGTCTGTGTATTATTGTGTTGATGTTGTTTCTCGCTACCCAGTATTTTGATCTCATCACATTCAGTTGAGGCTGCAGATTCACAACTCTCTTCAAATATCACTTCTCTCTGCAGCAAACGTCCAGCATGTGTTGTGTGGCGAAACGCTGACTCCATGTCCCTCGTTTCCCCCTCAGAAACATCTCTCGCTCTTGAAGGATTCATTTCCTCAAATCATGTTATTCCATCCAGCAACTCCTCGTGTTTGCTCTTGATTTGACAGTGTGCTGGCGATGCCGTTTCCAACGCTCCTGCTTTTCTCCCTCTTGTCTTTTGTCAAATTGCTTCCAGTTTTATTGCGATATTTCCCTGCAGTGTTTGTGTTTCTCTCAGACTCGCAGGTGCTGATGTGCTTTCAGATGCACTAAACTCATGTCAAAACACGCATTACACCGAGACTCGCTGCTTTACACATCATTTTAATTTTATAAATAGGTAAATAGCTGCGCATAACAACGGAAATCTTTTGATAACGTTTTTTTTTTTAAAGGTAATGTGTCATTTTTAATATCTAGATTTACTGCAAGTCAGTCTAGCAAGTTATTGATAGAGTTTTATTGGTAATTGCTGTTAAATATAATGATAATAATAATTTTATTTATTTATGCCATATATTTATTTATTTAATCGCAGTTTATTTATACTGTCACACAATAGAAAGGCCAATTTGAACACAAATATATATATTTTTAAAAGGTAATGTGTAATTTTTTTATATCTAGAGTCATTGTAATTCAATCATTAGTAGTTTGATACATTTATTTTTGTTAATAATAATAATAAAGTTTTACTGGTAAATGCCATTTAAAATAATGATAATGATCATTTTAGTTATTTATGCTTTTTATTGTTTTTTTAATGCCGTTTATTTGTTAATTTATGACATTTATTTGTGACGTTATTTTTATGCCGTTTATTCATGCCGTTTATTTGCCATTTATTTATACCGTAACAAAATAGGGAGGCCGTTTTGAAAGTGTTCAACAACATGCTTTTCTCCTTTCGATAACGTATATATATTTAAAAGGTAATGTGTAATTTTTAATCTCTAGAGTTACTGTAATTCAGTTTTGTGTTAATGACTATAGAGTTTTATTGGTAAATGCTATTTAACATCATAATAATAATAAGTGTCTTCTCTGTCTTCTCCTTAATTGCTGTTTATTATATCGTCTAAAATAATGATGTCATTTGAACTAGGGCTGCACGATATTGAAGAAAATTGCGATATGCGATCATCAGTTGCTTCCAGTTTTCTTGTGATATTTCCCTGCAGTGTTTGAGTTTCCCTCAGACTCACAGGTGCTGATGCGCTTTCACAAACACTAAACTCATGTCAAACACGCGTTACTGAGGACTCACTGCAGCTTCACACGCATCCAGCGACGGCACGGCACACGCTGCTCTGGGGAAGCCGGCGCTAATTGAGAAAACAATTAAGCTTTGGGTGAGAGAGACTCGGGCTTCCAGTGAACCCGAACCCGAGGACACTTCCTCCATCATCTATTCCCAGCATGCTCTTGTCAGAGTGGATTGTTTGGATACACATGGCCTGCTCTCTGCACATGCGGAGACTTGTGTTGTTTTAGGTTTTTCTTTCTGGCTTTGAAGATGTTTGGCCCTCGACACGCTCGTTTCATCTGCGATCCGCCATATGACTGGGAGGTGAAGAGGAGCTTGCCCTGATCTTACAGCTGTTGTGTTTGTTTTCTTGCACAAATCTTATCACGCTTGTTTTAGCTGGTTATCTCGTCCGCACTGCTTTTCAAAGAGTCGTTCCTCTCGTGTGGCGAGTTACAAAGGACTCGACCTCTTTATTTTAGGAACCCGCTCCTCTGAGCTCTTTATTCTTGAGTTCCTCACACAGATCTTTGGTGTCTCACACTGTTAAGATGAGGCTTTGATATCGGAGCTCGGGATATCTGGACCGCCTGGCTTTGGAAGAGCAAATAAAGATCTCTTGGGTTTCAGCAACTCCAGACCAGGGTTATTATTGTTAACTGAAACTAAAACCATTAAAAACATGTTTGTTAATATAAACTACCTTTCAAACAGTTTGGGGTCAGCACTTTTATTCATCAAGGATGCATTAAATGGATCAAAAGTGACAGTGAAGACATTTATAATGTTATAAAAGATTCTATTTCAAATAAATGCTGTTATTCAGAACTTTCTATTCATCAAAGAATCCTGAAAAATAAAATGTATCAAGGTTTCAACAAAAATATGACTGTTTTCAATATTGATAATAATCATAAATGTTTCTTGATCATCAAATCATCATATTAGAATGATTTCTGAAGGGTCATGTGACACTGAATGATACTGAAAATTCAGCTTTGATCACAGGAATAAATTACACTTTACTAGATATTCACATAGAAAACAGATATTCTACATTGTAATAATATTTCACTGTTTTTACTGTATTTTTGTTGAAATAAATGCAGCTTTGGTGCGACTTCTTTCAAAAACATAAAAAAATCGTACCGACCCTAAACTTTTAAATAGTAGTGTATACAAATAAAATAAAAACACAAAAACGTATATATACAATAATATGCAAAAACGTATTTTATTTCAGTTATTTGACAAGGCAACATTTCTCATTAATTCTTTAGTTTGTTGAAGTTCTAAAATAACAAAAACTTAAATAAACACTATATAAATATTGGAAAAAGCACTAAAAACTAATAAAAATAACAAAAACACAAAATGACTAAACCTTGAACATGGAAAATCTAATAATAAAAAATATGAATGAAAACTATAAAGCGCTTCAAACATATGAGTGCAGTGCATCTGTGAAGTGTTTGTTATTCCAGGCTCGCAGGACGGATCTGACGGGTCACTGCGCGGTTCTGCCTTCATATCAGAGCTTACAAGACTGCGTTTCATTTTCATGAGCCATTCCAGCGGGAGAAATCCAATTGAAAAGTTTTCCCCGGAATATTCACTCTTCTCTCACACTCGCCGACCTTCCATCTATCTCTCTCTTTCTGTGTTCATACAGTCAAGCTTTCATTCCAGCTGCAGTTTCTGAGCGCGCCATACGCCGCTACATCAGTGTGGATTAGATTTACAGTTTTCCGTGGCATTCTGCTCGCAATATTTATAAATGTAGGTCATCTTACGGTACTTTTACAAATCGAGGGGCAAAGTTATTACTTTTCAAAGAAGTGTTTCGTTTTTATTTACACTGTTTCCACTAGAATATGAAGCAGCAGCAATGTTTGCTTTCAATGTTGTGCATCAAATCATCATATTAGAATGATTTGTGAAGGATCATGTGACACTGAAGACTGGAGTAATGATGCTGAACATTCAGCTTTGATCACAGGAATAAATTACACTTTACTATATATTCACAAAACTGCAATTATGCAAGTTTTTACTGTATTTCTGATCAAATAAATGCAGCCTTGGTGAGCAGAAGAGACTCTTTCTAGTAAAAACCACTTAATCTTTTGAATAGTAGTTTATAATATGCACAAAATATGCATATTAATAACTTGTTTTTTAATAACATGCCTGGTTACTTGTGGATTTGATGGTCTTTGCTGGACAAGTTGCTCAACGATGCCAAAACCCAATTGTTTCCCCTCCAGATTTGTTTTAATTTGATTTATGCACAAACAATATAGTAAGCATCATAATCCAAATTCACATGTGGATTCATATTCAGAAAAGCCTTTTTCGGTTATTATAGTACTATGGCATAATATGATCCAGTGGAAACACTTTTGCATATTCTAATATCCTTAGTGGAAATGTATGAAATGAAATTTTAATCTCACTTCATATGGAAGCAGTTTGGGGTCGACTTCTGATTAAGATCACTCTAAAGGGTTGCAGATTTGTTGGTGAAGGCGAAGTGATTTCAGTGAAACATTGCATCAGAATAGACGAAACACTAATTGCCTTAAGCATGTTGTTCTAGTTTCTAAAGGTGACGGAGGTCACGCAGTGTCTGTGTGGTGTGACTGCTAAAGCTAAAAACTCACAGGCAATTAAAAGACACTGAGCAGCTCAGATGATTCAAGGTCAGACTCTTTTATACACGCTTTTTTTCTTGTTTTTATTTCTGTGGAAATTCAACAGGCCTGTTTTTCTGAGGGGAAGGTGTGGTTGAGTTTTCTAGATGTGACCGTGATAACTGTGACTCAAATTACATCCCCGAGCTGCAGCATCAAAGCATGGCAGTCTGGCGTGAAGGTTCCCCAGCGTGACGGCATGCAGACGGGGCGGAGCCCAACACGGAACACACACACACACGCACACACACACACACACACACACACACACACACACACACACACTCTCTCTTCTGTTGAGGGTCAACTGTCCACGCCAGCAGTTACTCTTAGAAAAAAAGTTCAGTGAGGTCCTATATTGAGCTCTAAGATTCTTGATTCAGTTTTAAAGATCCCTTCAGTGTGGTTCTATATAGAACTCTAGGGTTCTTGACTCAATTTTAAAGAACCCTTCAGTGTGGTTCTATATAGAACTCTAGGGTTCTTGACTCAATTTTAAAGAACCCTTCAGTGTGGTTCTATATAGAACTCTAGGGTTCTTGACTCAATTTTAAAGAACCCTTCAGTGTGGTTCTATATAGAACTCTAGGGTTCTTGATTACATTTTAAAGAACCCTTCAGTGTGGTTCTATATAGAACTCTAGGGTTCTTGATTAAATTTTAAAGAACCCTTCAGTGTTGTTCTATATTGAACTCTAGGGTTCTTGATTAAATTTTAAAGAACCCTTCAGTGTGGTTCTATATAAAACTCGGGTTCTTGATTAAATTTTAAATAACCCTTCAGTGTTGTTCTATATAGAACACTAGGGTTCTTGACTCAATTTTAAAGAACCCTTCAGTGTGGTTCTATATAGAACTCTAGGGTTCTTGACTCAATTTTAAAGAACCCTTCAGTGTGGTTCTATATATAACTCTAGGGTTCTTGATTACATTTTAAAGAACCCTTCAGTGTGGTTCTATATAGAACTCTAGGGTTCTTGATTAAATTTTAAAGAACCCTTCAGTGTTGTTCTATATTGAACTCTAGGGTTCTTGATTAAATTTTAAAGAACCCTTCAGTGTGGTTCTATATAAAACTCGGGTTCTTGATTAAATTTTAAATAACCCTTCAGTGTTGTTCTATATAGAACACTAGGGTTCTTGACTCAATTTTAAAGAACCCTTCAGTGTTGTTCTATATAGAACACTAGGGTTCTTGACTCAATTTTAAAGAACCCTTCAGTGTGGTTCTATATAGAACTCTAGGGTTCTTGACTCAATTTTAAAGAACCCTTCAGTGTTGTTCTATATAGAACACTAGGGTTCTTGACTCAATTTTAAAGAACCCTTCAGTGTGGTTCTATATAGAACTCTAGGGTTCTTGATTACATTTTAAATAACCCTTCAGTGGGGTTCTATATCAAACTCGGGTTCTTGACTCAATTTTAAATAACCCTTCAGTGTTGTTCTATATAGAACACTAGGGTTCTTGACTCAATTTTAAAGAACCCTTCAGTGTGGTTCTATATAGAACTCTAGGGTTCTTGATTACATTTTAAATAACCCTTCAGTGGGGTTCTATATCAAACTCGGGTTCTTGACTCAATTTTAAATAACCCTTGGTTGGTCACTATATGACAGTGAATCATGTAGTTTGTATCAGTGTGAATGAGGTTTTCATGTTCTGTTCCAGTGAAGTCCTGACAAAACATAGGCAATATCTTTTCCCTGAGTTTATCTAACGCAGGGACTGTATATTATCATGAGAGGCATGTGGCCATGGCAAAGGAATATTCTGTTCTTTGCATAAATAACAGAATACCATGTTCAGACGTTGAATTATCTGTACTGTTAACCTATCATTTTTTCATTTGATCATTTTATCACTTTGCATTTTTTGGGGCCTGTTTTGATCTGTAGCTTCTCTACTCTTTCAGAACTTCTACCATATATTGTGAAACACGGAAAGCCAGAAAATTCCATCAATGGCGAGGAAGCGTCTCATAAGGCCATCCTTAAAAATATTTTGGTTTGCAGTAACAGCAAAAAAAAAAAAGAAAAAAAGGGTCGGTAGGTAGGTCTATTTTTTTTTTTTTCAAGATTCAATGAAAAAAAAAATTTGTCATGATGATTACATAGGTATGAATTTAAACTAATTTGCATATCGTGACGTCACTGACTGGGTCAGAATCAAGAAAGAAGCCACTATATCAACTAAAGTGGATTTTCAGAGGGAAACAAATTAATTAAATTGACTTTAGAATTCACAAAATGACAGTTAATTGCATTAACATGCAATGTAATACCTATATGAAAAAAACATGTTAATGTGTTACATTACCAATGCATTTAGTTTTTCACCGATGTCTAGGGGCTGTTTACACCAGGCCACTTCATGCGTTTTCTCAGATCGGATTGCTGTCTGATTTATCAAAACGATTCCATTTACACCTGGTTAACTTACATGTATTTTTTTGCGGATATAAATCCGATCTTCAATTCCCGCTATATGCAGATTTAATGGAGTGCACGTCACTGAAAGCAATAGTTATGAGATGCATTATTTTATTGATCATCAGCTAAAATTTCTGAATCAAAGCCCGCAATAAGAGAAAGCGGAAACAGCCCTGGTAAGATCATTTCGTTTCTTTACATTTAATAAAGATGATTGTGTGTTAAGCGTCAGCGACTTACTTTCATTTTGATTTGCGAAAGTTTGCACGTTGGCTTGATGAATAGATGGCCAACTGCTCATCTGCGGTGATGCGTGTTGCAGTAGCGTCGTCATATCTGACTATAACATTACATATAGCCTATAAAACGCTCTCACATGTTTATTTTTTAATAAACCATATTCAACAACATATAAAAATGAAATAATCTTTAGAGTAATTTGATAAAGCCGCAGCCATCATTACCAAGCGCGAACCATTGACAGTGAATGAAACGAAGCGAACTTAGCCTTCAAGCCGTAGTGTGATGCGTTAACCAATGGTGTAAACATAATCATAGATGACGCGCCACGGGTTTTTATTTAAAAGAAAGAACGTAGCTTATGTTTGTATGTAGGTCTAGGCAATTTATATTCACAATACTTAATAACTAATATTATTTTATTGCATTTGTATTAGTTGTTTGAAGAGTTAAAAAAAAATTGGTCGGTTTACAACCGGCAAGTCGGTCGGACTAAAAGGGGAAAAAAATAAATAATTGGGTCGGTACTAAATTGACAGGGTCGGTCGGGTTACGGCAAACAAGAATATTTTTAAGGATGGCCTAAATTCCGGAAAATTCTGTCAATGGCATGGAAAGAGTTGTGTTGTCCTATAGTCTCAAATACATAAAGTGCAATAAAATAAAGACTAAAAGAAAAAGTGTATCTTCTTCCCGCTAGTCTGAGAGAAGACATATTATGGATGTAAAATATGGAACCAAAATCTCCAAGTTGACCAGTGCATTAAATAAGAACAGTGGTTTTGCCTGTATCTCCCTGCCGTGACGGATGCGCTGCATTATATTGTGGGTTTTTATGCAGGACTGAATGTGAACTCTATTCTCTCTCTTTTGTCCGCCAGAGATCTGCGAGTCTGTGGGGGCTTGTTGGCGTGAGGGCAATTTTCTGTCATGTTTTTCCATTTCTCGAGTGCTTTTCGCCTCTTTTATTCTCTTTTATTTATTATTTCTGCTGACGAGCTGGATCACAAGCGTGTCATGCCGGCGTGTGATCTCTCAGGCCTGCCACGAGACAGACAGATGCCTCGGCTCTGTGACTTTACTAGTTTTTTGGGTCAAGGTCTGAAGCGCTGGCGGTCTCAGTGTCTGCGAGCGTTACATGACTGTCAGTGGTTTGGCACGAGGACAGCGTTCAAGAAATGTTCAAGTGTGTGTGTGTGTTTGGATGCATGTGTGTGTGACTGAGATAGGGATCATGCTCAGCAGGGCTGGCAGTCTCACCGGGTCTTGGTTCTGGTCCACAGCTAATTGTTGAGCTGATAAACCTGCCCTGGTTCGCTCAGATACCGCCCGATGGGAAGCTCTCTGAGGGTTTTCCTGTGTTGTTGTAATGTCACTATAATAAAAACTGAATGTTAATGTCCTGTTCCAGTTTTTAAAGTACAACTTTCTTTTTTG